>JBCEWB010612731.1:0-35749 GCA_039654565.1 Peronia peronii
ATCTATCTATCTATCTATCTATCTATCTATCTATCTATCTATCTATCTATCTATCTATCTATCTATCTATCTATGACCTGAATTTTGGCAAGCTGTGCCTGGATGACAGAGTTCTGGGCCACGTACTGCAGTCTGGCCCTGGAGATATCATCTGTCAAAGTGTTGAACTTTTTCTCCACGTCAGCAGTGGTGACCACACACTGACCTGCCGAGTTTGTAGACAGTAAGTAGTTGCAGTTGTTACTGGGGACGAAATAGCAGTGATATGAAAAATGACACTGGAATAAGCTGTCACTGTCACTGACATATTGGTAGAAAACCCAAACTTATGACGCGATCAATGATTGTGATAATAGCACACACGTAGTCTACTGACATAGCCTGCTTCAAACTGCTCCTGAAAGTTGCTCAGTCATCATATCTCTGCAGTGCGTTGTCTGTAGCTGTGTGAAAATATTTCCTAGTTCACATAATCGTCTTCCAAAATATTAATCTTAATTATTGAATTTAGTCCATGATTAAGATAGCAACCCCAGTTCCCTTGCTGGTTTAATTTGTTCTTGTTTATTTTATTTATTTATTTATTTATTCATTTACCTATTTTGTTCCTGTGTGCTGAAAATTTACACAAAGAAACAAATGCCTTTCCAAAGCTGATAAGGATCTACTGTTAAAGCTGTATGATGTAAATTCTCCGCAATCCAATAATGATGTACGTAATTTTTTTTTTTTTTTAACAAGCTCATGAGACAGAACCACTATAGAGGGAAAGAGTTAATCGAAACTTGTAGCATCGGTACATCGAAATTACTGAAACACTGATAAACTCCATGCAGATTTCAGCATCATAATCTCGCTGCTAACAGAATAAGCAGAATATCAGTTTATAATTAAAAGAAATATCTTTAGGAATACCCCCGGTATTTTTTCTGCCTTTACGTTGCTTAATAAGTTGTGGGAGATGGGACCTCTTCTAATCGATCAATATAACAGTTTTGTGTGGCAAACCCTTGAAAGGATTTGAGGGCTACTCGTGCCAGAGTGTCCCACAGTATTCGGAGAAAAATATGGCAAAAGTTTATAATGATATATGTCCCGTAAAAAAAAAATTAAAAAATACCGCTGTTGTTGCTTTAATTCTTTTTTTAACGTAATATTTGCAAGATCAGTTATATGCTTGAACTCCCATTTTGTTTGTTTGCTTTGTTTTGTTTTCATTTTTTAAAAAAAATTGTCTCTTTTAAGCCGTATGAAGAGACACAAACAAAACAAAATAAATAAATAAATAAAAATGATAAATAACAGATATTTTTCAAACAACGGCAATGAAACTCCTGACAGCAACTCGACCTACTCTGATTCATCGGATAATATGTATTGACAATGTGAAAAAAATATTATGTAACTTACGACAGATTTGGTGATGTTCCTTGGCTTGAAGACTGAGGGTAACTTCCAAATGGATTTCCTTGTACCAGCTGTCCCGAAGTAGAGCACAATGTCAAACTGACAAGAATGACAACAGTGTGTATCCATGTGCAATGTCCCAAAGCCATTGCTATCTGTTTATTTGTTGCCTTTAGAATGATATCCTTTTCCACAACTGAAGGACTGTTTTTTGTGTTTTTTTTTTCTAAACAGTTACTTACTCTGTTCTGACAGCATGAAAGAACGGTGGCCCTAACTCTTCTCGTTCACAAACGTATTTGACGAAGCTGCACTACGTAAAATGCCTTAAGTAGGGCCTTGCGAAACAAAGCTTCGGTTGAGTCTTACAAATTTTTGATTATGATACCACTTTTAGCAATTTATTCAGACAGATTGACATAACGCTACACGACTCGATTTTACATCCTGTCTCTGGTTTCTTTGGGCCTCATTCTCCGAGTGCCTCACGATTCCTATCTGGATATGTATAGCGATGGTGTTTAAATAACACTTAGCGAATTCTCTAAACTTGCCCGCCCCTTTTCAAGCCCTTCTCTCTACAGGGCATACAATGCATCAAGACTGGCCAAACAGGCAAGATAAAAGCCAGACGTTCCCAGCAGCCTCTGGGGTTCAGGGAGTCTGTTACAAGTAAATCTAGATCTAGTCCTCTGAGTAATGTATAAAATAAAATTAAACGGTCAGAGTGAAACCGCAGTTTTCCAAGCTACTCCTGGGGTCAATGCAAATTCTTCTACCTGTTGCTATTCGTAGTTGAAATATCAGGTCATATCGTGAGAACAAGGACTGACTAGGAAGTTGAGCCGTCGATGAGGAGCAAGTGTAGTCAACGTGACGCAAACTTTCACTTTATAATTTCATTCTAAACCTTTCCGCTTTTCCGGAATCCCGGAAATAACGTGGCAATTATTTCATTAAAGGCTCATTTATGATCGTTTGATGGCAAAGTTTGGCTGTTGCTTTGGGAAACAGTCACTTCTTATGCCACACCTGTTAGGTGAATTATGGTAATATGCCACCCACTCCTACTTATAAAGTAATATTAAAGGGAGTGTTGCACATATTGTCAAGTCCTGGTTGGTAGAAGGAGCAGAACAAGATCTCAAAAATCAATTTTACATTTAACAAAAGCCATTGTTTTTGTCCTCGATATTCCTAGAATACATATATGTCATGTTTGTTATAAATAACTTGATGAATGAATGAATAATAAAAGACTGGATAAATGAATGGATACCCTCAGAGAAATAAATGGACCTAGCAAGCCACTAGCGCAAGCTTTAAGACTCGCCAGACTCGGCGTGACCCCAACTCCTATATAAATATTCATCTGAAAAATGATGATTTGACTACATGTATTTGGGTTTTGAAAAAAAAAATAGGAACGTCTACTTTGTGACAATAAGAATTCACATACAAAAACAGTTCATGAAAGAACATCATAATGAGCACATCGTCAAGCAAAGTTGGGCATCGTGACTCTCTACAGTCCGAGTTCTTTATTTATATTATCACATAGATCAACGGGGCTTGTCCGCAAGTAAGAAACTTTCTTCTGTCTTTTTCGAGAGCATCTTTTTGATTTCATATTGTACTCTTCTATGGGATCCAATGACAATTTTCTCCAAAGATGCCGACGGTTGAAGCCTTTCGTTAAGCCGATACGTGTGTAAATAGCACAGCATTAATTTTTTACACAACATATCTAGTTTGTCTTTCTGGGTGTAACCTACTGCAAACATTTAGCCATCAACATTTAGTTCTCTTTCACAATCCACTTTAAATGGTTCTACAATATTTGATGCAGACTCTCGGTGCAGTTCAAAAGGAAATTCGTTCATAAGACGACGCAAATGAATGACCGGGTACAGACCTAACAAGATTTTGAATGGATATCTGCAGATTGTTCTTGGTGAAAATCTTTTGGCCGTACAAACTTCTGGTGTTTTATGTAAGGGGAAAGGGGGGGGGGGGGGGGGGGGAGGGAGAGGGATGGACAAATAAGCAAAAACAAAGTGAACATTAAAAGTAAATGTGAAATCAAGCTTTAGATTATCAGTTTGGGATGGACATTTGACTTTAGAAAAAAAGAAAACAAAAAAAAAAAAAAAAACCGTAGATTTGTTTGAGAAAGGGAATCTTTAGTTGGCTAATATAACAAGATCGGCGGAGTACAATCCTTTAATATGTATTCGTGATAAGCAGTGGTGTCTTCTGGAGCCTTTAAGTCGAGCATAAAATTAATAAGGTAGATGTGATTTTGACGTCACCGAGTGATCAAAAGATTAAAGAAAATAAAGACATAGAAAAGGAATGATTGCGACAAGGGAAGTCATGGCAAACAATAAAGAAGATCTTTAAAAAAAAGTGGGGTGGGGTAGGGATGTTGAAAAAGAAAAGAGATGGAAATTTTAACCCAAACATAATCATTGTGAATTTTTAACTCCAATGCTGTTTGTACGAGAGGTTGTTTGGTGACTCAGTGAAAAACATAACAAAATCTGAAGTTGGGGGCATGTCACATTATGGCATATGTTTTTTTTGTTTTTTGTTTTCATATTTTAAAACATTGTTTCCTCACTCCCTTTCTTTCTTTGTTATTGTTGTTATTGATTTGTTGTTGTTATTGGTGGCGGTGGTGGTGATTTTTTTCCCTTTTGTTTGTTTGTTTTGTTTTGTTGTTCTAATATTCTTTCGCTCTCTTCCTCTTTTTTTTTTTTCCTCTGTTGTGCATCCTTGTCCGTCTCCTCCATATGGTAATTTGGCGATGTCCTTTGATTGGAAGATTGAGAACAATTTCATAAAGAATTTCTTCATATCAGCGGCGCCAATATAGAGCACAGTGTCAGACTGACCAGAATGACAACAGTATGTATCCACTGTGCAGTGTTCACTGTTGCATTTGGAATGATGTCATTTTCTACAAAATATTTTTTTTTAACCGTCAGTTATTGAGTTATGACACTGATGCCCAGTACTTGGAATGTTTGTCATACCACGGTGTCATATCGCTGGTATGATTTCACAGTCGTCTCTCCGTTGCTGCCAGAATCATCATGGAAACACTGATCTCTCAATCATGTTACTGTAACACTTCAAAGTGAATATAGCTTTATGGTGCATTTGTATACTTACATTGACATGTACTCATATTTTACAGTACTCTACAGGAAATTGCAAAGTCAGATATATGTAGCATAGCTAATCCATCTGGGTTACATGAAAAAAAAAATTGTTGACTTGTGATTGTGGCCTCGAAAAATAAATGTCAATGGTTGAAAGTGGCCACATTTTGTTACCTGAAATATTTTCTTGCTGTGGTTGAAGAAACCAGTAAAGACATTTACAAATACTCGCAAATATGTTGCTGTATTGTATATCTGCTTAATTAAGAGCCATCCACCCCGCCCCCCCCGGGCTTATTGATGATCTATACACTTTCGATTATAAAACACACTACTGCTATACAAATTTGATGAATTAAATTTTGATGAAGGACAACCCAGTGGGACCCGGCATCCGGCCTGAACTCTGAACTCCAGTGAGCCCGGGGCTTATCCCTCACGTCATATCACGGCCATTTTAATTAGCCCTCTGTTTTTTCGGTGGCCCCGATGGTGGGACAAACAAGGCTATATCTTACGTAGTGGTTGTTACAACAGATCTCTCGGCTCATTCCTGGGACTGAGGGATGGCTAAATCCAGGCCCGAACATAACCTAAACAGGCACACATCGGCGGGGGATTAAAGCTGTCCTATGTAATCACTGGACCGCCATTCTCTGTTTGCTCTCAGCGTTGACCAGACTTCAACCCCCCTGCACGTACTATCTGTACCACAAAATACTTATACTGATATTTGTGTGACACTATCGTAGTACATGTTTTACCACAGAGAATAATAGAGTATTTTGTGATCAAATGGAAGTGCCATGTAATCTTTAGACGTGCGGACCAGAGCGTGGGAGACTTAAGAATTTCTATTTTTAAAAAGGGTGGGGAGAAAAATGGAGGAGAAGGGACAGAGGTGGGTGATTTCCCATTTAATCATCTTCCCCCCCCCCCCCCCCCCCCCCCCCCCCCCATCTCTCCATTCCCACAAAATGTCGTTTTATATCTCCCAAGCATTTCGGGCAATTTGGATAAAATGAAATGTGGGAGCTCGATAGAGACGAAGAAGAACAAGAAGGACAAAAACAAGAAAAAGAAGGAAAAGAAGAAGAAGAAGAAGTGGAAAAGTGAAAGTAAACGAAGGAGTGGGAGGGAAATGAGAGGAAGATCCTGCGAACATTAATTCTATCTAAGAGCAATAAGACAGACACTCAACTTATGAACAAATTAAAAATTATTTTTATCAAGTTCAAAGATTAACTATCCATTCTTACACTCCGTCCTCTTGAAAGAGACTACGTACGTTATGGCCTCCATCGAAGCTGAATTCTCTAATGATGCCAAGGGAGAAGTTTGAAACTTTCCACGGATTTTGCGCATTTGCAAGCTCATTCGTGACTTGAATGTCCCGGTCGATATAGTATCGGTATATGGGTTACATTCTGGTTACAAACCCCAGACTTGTGCAATATCAGGCTCCACCCTCAGCAAAGATTTCCTTTCGAGACCACGTCATAGACTTGAACCGTTGTCTGTATAGTAGTCATTAATTAACCACAGACCTTACAAATTAAAACAAAATTCAACAGATTTGTTTAAAAATTCATAATAATTACGAATGAGCTATTTTGAGGTCGGTCACATGACCGAGGGACCATCACTCACACATCGGTTTGGTTACAATGCTGTGGGCATGTCTGATTGCTCATTTTTCGTCAAGAATGACAATCTCTCGGTCATGTGATGGGTCTCAAAATCTCTCATTGGTCATTGGAAAACATGTTTCCCGTTTTTTTACATTTTCCCCCTCTTTTTTCTTCCATTTCCTTATGCCTTATGTCACCTTTTTTTTCTTTTTCACCCCCCTCTTTTCTGTAGCCTACATGAGGCATCTTCTTATCGCCGTCGCCAGTAAGGCCCACGCCCATACGGCTACCGTCATTTCCAAGCACACCCGAAGAGAGATGGTGTCGTTTGGTCGCCTGATGAACAACTTACAACAGATTGTATGGACCCTCAGTCAGTCCGGCATGTCTGGTTATGCATTAGTTTGTGCATTGCTGTCAAACGAGGATATTATATCTATGCCTAGGGCTAGCACTTACATGTAGACATAAGGAGTATCATGGGCCAGATAGCAACCGTGGGGGAGGGCTCTTGCCCCGCCCCTTTTATCCTCTTTCCATGTCACATTCAGGTGGAGACATCACTCAGAACATAGAAGTATGGTATTGTAAATCACAGTGCCACTGCTCTAAAATAATGGCCTACATCATTTTCAGATACTTGAGATTTAATTTGTTATATCATTATGATTTTACTGAATTATATATTGGTACATTTTCTTGTTTTATTGCATGATCAGATGCTTTTATGGCCAGGGATGCTGTGAGACATCAATTGCATTTTGGCCTAAGTCTAACTTATGTTACTATCTTAGAGCAGAGACGACAGGTAGCAAACGGGCTGTATGGATGAAGGCACATTACCGGTTGGCAAAGATCCTAGAACTGAACAATAACATAATCGCCACTACATATTGGCTAGAACCTTCTTCAGGCAGCAAGGTATACATGTACGGTAGATATTGTCTGTGGTGCGTCGATACATCGATACATTTAACAACTAGGTACCTACATGTAAGCTTATTTGTGGACACATAGCATCTATTATTATTATTTTTTATTCTGAGAGTCTCAAATATTCTATCGTGCATTTCTGTTGCAAGTTCACTAACTCTAATCATTTTATGAAATGTTTAAACATCACATTCTCGTCATTTCCCCATCGCATGGTCTTACCTGACGTTATTAGCTTTTCGACGTTAGCTTCCCAGCTACACCTTGTAGTCCTTTACATGGTGTTGCAGAAATGATCAAAGTTGACCCTCCCATTTCTACACAGAAATGTGCATCGGAGTAAAGTCGACAAGAATGTGTTGAAAAGTAGTACTAGGCTGAGAGAAAAATTCAGTCTAGATGGTGTGACAGCCATTACAACTAAGCAGAGCACATAGCTCATTGAAGTTTCATAATTTACTTCTACTAAATGGGAATCATTTAAAATTCTCCGATCTTCTGATAATATCCTGTTGATCCTATTAATTTATTGACTATTTACATATTTACCTTGTTTATTTATTTTTGAATTAATATTAATAATATGGGACGTTTTATGCAAGTGTGAAAAGTATAAGCTTGCTTTAACTTCGACATTATACAGCTTTGCTCAATTTTTTACAGGCAGTTTTACCTCACGAGTAGAACGTGAGACAGCGACATTGGTAGAAACATATACCCCCTTCTCCCCACCCCCTTTTTTACAATATTTTTTCTTCCTCTTTGCATGTTCCTTTTATGCTCATGATTGTTATCGCAATAAACGCTTAAAATTCAGACAGCCAGCAGATGTTTGATGCATCAGAGGAAATGCACATAAGCTTATATAAACCACAACCGTTAGCCAACAAATCTATGGTGAGTGATAGTACGTATGCAACTCAACACCACGGTTCGTATGAGTAGACGGCCGAAATAGCCCTCTACGGCGGTTAAAGGCCTAAATACATATCTAAATAACAAATCTGCCCGTCGGGGGTCGCCGTGGCCGTGGAGTTAGGCATCTGCTTTTCCGTGACGTCGCCATGATCGACATCATCTTTTCGAAACTCGAATCCTACCGCGGGATAGGAAAGATTCCAAGAGTAGAAACTGCTTTTTCTGTTCAGTGCTTCAGCGTCTCCTGGTTTCTTGGCTACGGAAGCCCGACACCTAGTCGGATAAGGGCAAATACATTTCGGAGGTCCCGTGTGTATGTTACGCACGAAGATTCCTTGGCAGTTAAAAATCGGATGAAGAGCTGCTGGCTTAGGCGCCTCTATCCAGGCAAAATTTCTTAATTTCAAATTTCTACCCACAAAACCCCGCATCTTCAAACTGAACAGGCACAAAAAGCCAAAACAATCATACTCTCTTAGAACTGAATTGCTCCATATATAATTTCTTTGAAAAAAGAGAAAAATCTGTCCTATCTGGTCAGGCTAGACAGATTTACAGGAAACCCCTGAATAACGATAGTCCAGCTTAAATTGTTAAATCTGGATTTCAACAGCCTTTAGTGAAATCTGCTTGCTTTATTAAGTGAAATCTGCTTCAAGAATTGTATATTGATCGTTACTGGAAATCTGTAATTATATCTGCATACATAATATGTATGCTTTCCTTGCCTATCTCATGAACATATTATTTTTGTTCATACACAAGTAAGATGCTACACTTCAGTGCTAAAGAGTTATACGTGTATATAAAAGCTATAACTTAAAAAAAAAATAATGACCATCCCTATTAAAAAATAATCACCTTCGTTACAGCTCTGGTAATGGGTAATGCAAACAGTAGGAGAAGACTGGTAAATTAGATAGACAGACAGGAAGCGGGGAGGAACTTGGGACAATTTATGTATGTATATGGGGGGGTGTTTTTTGTTATTTATTGTGTGTGTGGTCGGCTGAGGAGTAGGAAGAGAAGAATGGGGTGGAGAAATGACCCGAACAATGACAAGAGATAGAAGAGAAATGTAAAGAGACTCTTTAATACACTGACATCCATATAAAGAATCTGTCCTCTCATTCACTCGCACCATGTCATTTTGCTGTTGTCCAGCTTTTCTCCTTTCCAACCTCCCCCTCCCCCCCCCCCCCCCCCGACCCATTAGACACATCTTTATAAACAAACAAAAAAAAAACCAAGCAGCACTCCATGTTGAGATTCATGAAGCAAATAAAATACAATGTGCCTAAGTGACTACATATAAACAAAAGAACTGAGCAAGGACAACTTACTTTTTTTTTGTTGTCGTTTAGATAATGTCTTTTAATATTAAAATTCAAAACAGTTCTGTATATATACAAATATTTAGCGAAAATATCAATGGTGCCGCAAAACTGGATGTGGCGTATTAGTACACATCACCCTGAATTTGCTGAGTTAGTATGGAATGTAGAAGGCGAGCATGCACAATAAGGTTATAATGTTTCTCTTCATTGTCCTGGAAAATTCAGCCTCAAATAAAACATTAAGTTTAGCAATATCGCCTGGAATGGTTTGTTCACCACAAATACATGTATGAGTTTACCGTATTAATAGCATTTTAGTTTCCATCAAAATAGGTGACTTAAATGGCCATATAATATATGAGTTTACAATATCGTGATGTGATGACAGGAGGTAATTTAACTGCCACGAATCACAAACAGTATATAAGACCTAAGGGCCGAGATAGTCTCCATGGGGGCTGAAAGGCCGTACTTTTAATAAGTAAGACTGTTCCTTCTGGGGATGCACTTAAAATGAGTCAAAGCCATAACAGCTGAAAATTCTGACGTGACAAGCAAAAAAAATTTCTACTGTGACAAGTTCCACAGAGCAATACATTAAGGAACTGCAGGGTTTGACCACAAAATGAAATAAATCCGATGTTCTCATTTTGAGAAATGATTTGTTGTTCAAAATAAATGTTTTGCCAAATGAAAAAAAAATTCTGATGATTTGTTATCTCTGGACATACATGTATCACTGTTTGCAAAATATTTTTTAATCAGGTGAAATAGCTCACATAAATTGTAAAACCAATTGCGTTTTGCAGTCAAACCCTTCATTTTACTACATGTATTAAATTTGACACAGCTGTGAAAAGGAGTTAAACCCTAAAAGATCAACATTTGTAGGGAAATAGTATTACTACATATGGAAAGACACCAACAAAAGAAAATGAAAATGTATATATATGTACATAGATATATTTTTTAATATTGAGATGAATTATTAGACCCAGGGAAAACATTGCGTTTGAGTCATTAAAAAATTTATATATAAACAGAATATGAGATTTCTGATTATAGTGGAAAAATATATGTCAATGTTTCTTTGCTGTATTTGCTGACAACCAGATTTATATAGAACAGTCGTGTAAAAAATCTGAATCAACACAGAGACAAGCTTCTTCTGTTTGCCCGCTCACAACTTTATTTATGGGCACATTTAGCTTGAATTTGCTGTGAGAAGTCTTTGAAGCCCACAGATTGTCACTCTAGAATTCAATTGTCCGAACTACAACACAAAACTGTTGTGGAACTTAATTTAATTCTGGGGTGACATGATGCAACATTTGGAAAAGGATCTTACATGAAGATTGTGGTTATGGTGTGTTTCATTTGTTTGAAGTCTTTTTTTCTCACTGTCTCAAAAAATTACAGCTGCAATAATCGTTCCCAATTTTCTGTACCAGCATGACTGGATGAGATCAAAGCTGGTCAGCAACATCTGATAGTTCACAATGTGTTTGCCAGTTTTTGTGCTCCTTCCACTCCTTAATTTTCAAAACACCAATATCAAAATGCTCATGCTTGCCACCCATCCTGAGTGGCAGGGCAATGTTGGATATCTGAAACTGTATTTTTTAAAAAATCCCCCCCCAAATGTCGTGGGTTCTATACCAGTTGGAATAAATTAATGTTAACAAACATTTGCCAGCCCGTTTAATTATCAAAAGGCATAGATTTTTGTTTTTTAAAACCCAAATTCATTCTTTCAGTTTGAATCCTTTTGGTGACAACAGGGATGAAATCTGGAAAGTCCAGTAATACTTTAATGTTTTCCATGTATGAAATCTGATAATAAACGGGTGGCTGATAAATTATAAATCAAATTTTTATGTAGGTCTATACTACATGACTGGATGAAATCAAGTCAGATGAGAAAACTGGATTATACTGATCATTAGGTCGAACAAGGTAACTTTGAACTTGAATATCAAAGCAAGAAAGAGTCACAAGTAATAGTCACGAGTCTTTTCAGTAAGTAAAGAGCATCTATTTCCATTTCTGCTGTCGTTTTTGTCCCCAAGAATTCTTCACATAAAAAATCTGACATTAAACTCACCCCACCTCACATAATATATAATATCTTAACTCTCTCTGGACATATCACTGATATATCATTATGAAGAAGCACCTATCGCAGATGGAACACAGATAATATATCAGTAACCAAATTTTGTTTCTTTCTTGCGGCGATCCTCGATTCACAGCAAAGTTATTCGCTATGAAAACTCAGCAGGGATATTTCGTGTCTATTTGCATTCCTTTTCAATTTCCTTCAATTTGATATTAAAAATGTTACACTTATGATGATCATTATGATTTATGATACTTTCTTTGTAAAACACTCCAGTCTGTCAAATCGAAGAAAAAATTCATTACGTCTGAACCCCAGAAAAAATAATGTCATGAATCTGAAAAGAGTTAAGAGCTATGTTCTAAATTCCTCTCTTTATCTGTCAATAACGTAATTTATATATTTATATATATGATAGCTAGCCTTGCAAAGAATAGAAATTCTATACCTGTATCAATAAATACTTGCCTGACATTAGAATTTTTTAAAGGTATTAATTTTTTTTTTGATATCCATATTTCTTCTCTAAATCCTATAGATGACACAACTAGAATCAAATGTGGAAAATCCAATTATGTCTTTTATAAGCTTAGTATGTATGAGAAAAGATGACATTTCGGTAAATGGATAGCTGATAAATTATTAATGAAATAAATTTCACACACCTGAGTGAAACGAGTGATGCCAAAAGTGACTTTGTTGAGAAAATTGGATTCTACAGACCATAGGGTCACAATGTGAATTATTTGGCTACAAAAGAGTGTTATAGCTGGATAACTACTTCTCCAAAAAAAAAAAAAACACTCATTTCTCTTTCTACTGTCCCCAATGATTCTTCACATAAAAAAAAAAACTGACATCAAGTTCATTTCACCCAGTTTCAGGACATTATATCTCAAGAGCTATATGTCATTAAATTCCTTGCTATATCTGTCAATAACCAAATTTATATACACATTTAGGTACATGATAGGCTTGTAAAGAATAGAAAAAACTATGTAAATAAACACCTGTCAGGTATTCATTTTCTTTTTTATATATACAATTTATTCCTTAAATCCTCTAAATGATACAGCTAGAATCAAATCTGGACCGCTCAATAACTTTTTGATTAGTCTTGGATATCTGCAATTAATCAAACAAGACTGGCTATTAAATATTCCTATGAATGAAGAGGCCGAGGTAGGGGCTGTGGAGAGAACAGGAGACACTACAGGTTCATTTGATCCACTCTCAAAAGTTTCATCCAATATTTACACTCTTGAGTCTTTGTATGAAAAAAGGTAAAAGGCAATACCTAACAGATGCAGCTGTCTTTTTAAAAACTGCCATCATGCATCTACAGCATGATTTTGTCATGAATATACAATAATAGAATGGGACAAGAAGAATGTTTTTTTTTCATAGACATCACCGATCTAAACAATGGAACGGAAAGTATAAATTTTCAGTCTGTCATCAAATTTGTTCTTTTTGAAAACTGGAAACATACTTGTATCAAAGCAAAACATTACAGTCTGTGGAAATGGGGTAGAATAATCTATAAAATACTCTTAAGAAAGAAATCACTATAACTATAAATGTGTATATATATATATATATATAATGGCAGATAAATGTGACAGTCATTTAAACTGACATTTTGATTCCATATGCAAAATTGCAAACTTAAAAGACAATCATAACAACAAAAATCATCTTGTATAGATTAATAAAACATGATCTGTCAACACTAAACGCTGAAATAAATTGCACAGTGTCATCCATGCTGAAACTGAAATTTTGTATTCTTTAATATAAAATACATGTACTTTGAAAGATAAAGGAATGATCATAGGTCTTGAATTTTATTTTTCAAAAATTTGCTGATGTTCTGCATCGCCAAAAAAGAATCTGCATGTGACTCAGTTTAACCATGGACAATGAGATAATATCATCAAATAAAAAAATGGAACATAAATATGAAAATTACAACCTGAATCTAAAAAAAGTTCTGCTTTAATATTCCATTACAACTTCGAACTTAATTACACATGAAAAATGACACACTTGCCTGATGAATGGAGAAATTGGTTAATTAGTCTGCAGAATGAGCCTGCGGGAAACAATATTCAGATGTGGATATACCTATGATGTCAGCATACTTATGAATAATACTTATTAACAAAGCCTCACAACCAACTATGTTATGTTCTGTAATACGTCTTTGAACCTCCTAGTGGAGGTTATCTCATCAACCAACTAGGTACAAAATAAACATACATTTTTGCTAAGTACAGTAGTTCTATTGCGTAGGATGTCAAAATGTATCACATTTTTTGTGTAGAATGTCAGTGTTTGCATATTTCCGCTATATGACTCAGCATGCCATCTATTAAAAAAAAAAAAAAAGATCTTGGTACTTAAGTAATATCATACACCCATACATACACAGAGATTTCTATCTCCAGAAATATTTCAATCCCTGATATTTCTCACATTGTTGTGAATGTACCTCAAAAAAGACAAAAAGAAACAAAGTAAGGTTTTAAAAAAAACACACAGGGTAACATTTCATTCTCTGATTGGGCAAAAACTGGCAGGATCAGAATGTGAGTAGTTTTTATCCATATTAAGTACATTAATAAAAAATGAAAAACAGAGAAGTTTTATCCATAAAGTACTAGAAAGGTAAAAAAAAAAAAAAAAGAACAGATGTTACTCAAATTATGCACAGTGGAATGTTTGAAGGAGAAATCCAACTCTGATGTGCCTTAGACATTTTCACTGAGTTTTCAACTGTTGTAGTGTCAACAGCTCATGGTCAATTTTCATATACACCTACCTGTTATCACAATTATACAGCAGTTTACAAAGCATCATATCATTTTGGAACTATGTCACATATGATGTTAATATATGTTTAACATATGTCATAATCCAAACAAATTTGATCACTTCTGTACAACAGAGGTCAAGTTTTGTTCACAGTTCAGCAGCCATAATTATTAACTTTCAAGATAACACATGTCTGGGCTTAATAAGTACAGGAGTGCATACACTGATATAATCATTTCATACTTAAGAATTCAAGTTTTTAACACAGTATTAATAGCTAGCCTTCACAGGTTTACATAACATGTAGATGTACATAGTAAATAACTTGTCACTAGGTCAGGCACATTGAATAAAACAAAAAGAAGAAAAGAGAACACTAACAATCACAGAAAAGTTAGACTTTGAGAAATATCTCTGTGGTCACTTGGAAGCGAAAAAAGCATACACTGAATACGGCTATATGGTAATAATTTTTAGACAATTTTTATCAAAGAATTATTCCAACAGAGCATAGAGAACTATGTAAATCAGCTATATAGTGGCAATCAGTGCCAGAGTTGTCCCTGAAGCATATATTCTAGTTACTTTCTATCAGAACTGAATTAGAATCCATAACAATATTGTTTTCACAGTGTCAAACTTTTCATGAAAATAAAACTAACATATTTCATTGCCCACTGATCACTGACATGAAATACACTGTTGTCTCAAAAGTCAAAAGATATCACACTATTCAATGACCTGGAACAATACACACATGCAGTGCATAAAGAGAGCTGGCACTTGTTGCAAAGAAGTAACAAAAAAACAACAATAATAATCTTTTGTAAGATCTTGAGAGTTTTCAACAAAACAAAAGTATGGTATAGTAACAACAATAAATTATTACAAGCACATATTAATTTTAATAGAATTGATATTTGAAAAAAAAAAGTGTGGTATACTAAATAACAAAACAACATAATATTTATCACACACTGATCTTAGTAGATTCAAGGGTCATTTGAGGACAACAATCCAATTTCATTAAAGGCTAAATGGAGAAAAATCTGGATGTTTTCATTTCATCTCATGTAATGTTGATCTGAAGAATCCTGATGGAAATAGGCACACACTTCTTACTTATATCTTCAAACTACAGATCTCATAAATTTTTCCTTTGTGAATTTCCTTCATCGTTTCTGTTTTCTTTCTTTCTTTTCTTTGTTTTCTAGAAACTTGCTGTTGTTGATGGTGCAGTCTCTGCCAGAAGGCCCTTATGCCTACCACTTTGCCATCTGCTCTCTGATCTGAGACAGCAAAGCTTTGGCAAGACAGATGAAAATTGCCTGGTGCAGGAAAAAAAACAACAACAAAAAACAGATTGATGGAGACAAATGTCAGGGTAGCCTCACATCACCTCATCTGACTCATTTTCAGCTCATTCATTTCTTCCTCCTTCAGAGAAAACCCCCCTCCCCCAAACATACTACACACATACACAGTGCCTGCAACTGTCAACTGCACATAGACACTTAGATTGTGCTGACTTTAGAGGCCTCAAAAGGACTTGTAATGAGCCCACAAAACATCGTAACATTTTTTATGTGTTTCACTGGAAAATTTAGGCAATCAACATAAACATGGTTAGGAAAATTGTAAATATGCAGCAAGCCACAAAGCAAAAGATATGTTCACATTTACATTTCTGAAAGCTTTCCCTTTTACACTGTTTGATCCATATTACATACATCTTTTGATATATCTAGATAATAACTTATAAATGTCTTTAACCACGTTTGGCATGGTGTAACTGTGATCATGCTGATGTTAAACCCAAACATGGCACATTTCTTACACTTTATTTTACTGGAACTTCTGTAAACCAAATGTATTTCAAATTTTTATTGTAAATACGATAAAATCATTTCCATTGGCAATTTTGCACAAGATTTAAGAAGTTTTTGTGAAATGTTCAACTGTACTAACACCACCATTTCCAGAGCCTATGTGGTCAACGAAAAAAAAAATTCAGTGGCAAAGTGTTGCCAGTATATTTATGCAAGACAGAGAAATGAAGCTTAAGCGATGGCTTCTGAGAGCTTTATGTGGTCTGACATGATAGGCATACTTTGTGAAGATCTAGACAGGACATGCATAACTTCAAGGAATTTTATTTCAGCCAATCATCAGAAAACAATAAACACAATATACAAATTTATTTTGTAACATATATTTACAAATGACATAAATTACTACTGATTCTCATTTTCCATTCTGATATAACTGTGATTCTCATTTTCCATTCTGATATAATTGTCTCTACCTAGTTCTTCAGATTTTCCTTGATATTTTCTACATGTCAGCTATTGACAGTCCCTGCCTATTCTGTTGACAAATAACTCACCTGTGGGATGACAATCCCCAGCACAGCCCCTCCAACTTTCCAGATATTATCATTATCTGTGATTTTTTTCTGTAATCCTTTCAAGCATCCAGTCGTGTAAATGGCAGACTGGAAATGAGCATAATAATAAAAATAAGTAGCTATACTACAAATAGTAGTAATATTGCTGCATTTCCACTGCACAAGATAAAAACATGAACTACGATTCTCCAGGATGCATGCCATGTTTGTCAAATGAATAAATATTTCAATTTTGTAAATTTTTTTTTTTTTTTAAATTTCATTTTTGTATATATATTCATTAAAAACTGCATTAACTGTTCCTCCAACAATATAATATACATGTACAATTCATTAACACTTTGCATGCTGAGGATGAAAATCAGTAAGTAATGACACACTTAGGAGCTTGGCATCCATCTTCATTAAAATCATGGATAAGATGATGCCTTTTGTTTCTCCTTCATAAGTGTTAAAAGCTCAAAGGATGATTTCCTTAAACACTTTGGCAGGAAAAACACTAAACCATCAAACCTCTGTAAACATGCAAAAATCACAGTTGCTGCTTGTAATGATAAGACACTTGGATTTCTTGCACCATCTCCCACACTACATTTAATGGTGAAATATTCTGGTTTACCATTCAGTATTTACAAAGACCAGATCAACAACTATCATGCTTTCATAGATTAGACATCTCTTCAGCTTTACAGTAGTACAGTGCACACCACTTATATCGACATCACTTATAAAGACATTTCTCTTTTATCAACATGATTTACTAAGTATGTATTTTTTTCCACTTTTCTTGTTAGTAAATAGATTCCTCTATATTGACATCCTCTCCTTTTGACTTCTCTTATATCGACATGTCGATCAAACTCGCTAAGCGGTGCAGACCTAATTTTTGTGCACAAGAAATCACCCTGTCACTCCCTGCTAGCTCGAACTAGAAGTAAGAGGCGAGCTGTGTGCCCTTTGTATGTCACGCGCTGGGTAAGGAGAGGAGAGGAATGCTGGGCATAATAGACTAACAAAACCACATGTAGTCTGGTTGGTGGGTCTGCTGAAAGGGAAACAAAGGGACTTGTGTCTGGTTTGTACTACAATCAGCGGGGTGGGGGTGGGGGGGTGGGGGGGGGTCGTCGTGTGTGTATGCATGTGACGCGTTTACACATTCACTCACATGCTGTCTAGATCTAGATCTAGTCTGACTTGTGCAGCAAACTGGTCTCATGTTTCGTACGACCGTTAGGAATCACTTGTGTCAGTAGACGGGCACGGCTAAACAAAACTGAAAATTGCAAAAGCCCAGACGGTCCTTTAAGGGCCAAACAATCATAACAAAAAGTTTAAAAAGATAAAAGAATTTATGCTGATTTTATTGATTTTTTCTGACCATGGGAAATAACTACACTCTAAAATGGTTAAAACGAAATTTGTGGGGAATGGAAATCATTCCATTCTATCGCTATTTTGTTATATCCAAAGAGGCTAAATTGAAACAGGGATGCAAATTTAATTATCGAACTACCTCCCCTGGTTAAAGAACCATCCGACTGCACCACTATCTTACGTTTTAAAGCCATTTCAATTTTAATTTTTGTTGTTCTTGTTGTTGTAGATATAGGGTTATGTCGTTTTTTTGGTTTTTTTTTATTATTTTTCTGCTTTTTATTTTTTTAAATTCTTCAAGATTGTAGACAAAGTGGAGTTTGGAATGGCATACTTTCTGCAGATATCTGACTTTTTCAATAAACCTTCACCAACTTCACGAATCAGTGTCCTTTTGAACTGCAGCGACAAACCTGTTCTCCTAAGTTTTAACCCTCTGAACCCTGCCCCCCTGAGTCTTACAACACCCTGTGCCTGGGCTCCTGAGCAAAATGTGCCACAAAATTATATCCAGTGCACCCAGCTTCAATTATATACCGGTATTCAGAAATATTTCTTCTGGGCCCCAAATGACTATCATCAAATGTTAGATCTATCAGTGGTGAAGTGAAGCTTTCATTCCACATTGTACCTAAACCAGGTGCATCCCTCACATTTTGCTGAGGACCACACCCCCTTGCTTGTTAGTTGTTGTTATCCACATCTAGATCTAGATCACTCAGTAGTGCCACTAGATCTATCACTTTCCTTAGATTCTTTATCAGAAACAGGACAATCTTCATCTAAATAAGTTTCATCACTGTCTGAATCACACAAACTGTCAACAATTTCCACAGCTGTGAACAGCTGTGATCTAGATCTAGGCTTTTCACCCTGGACATCTAAGGTCCTACGTCGTTTTTGCTACAAAATCACAACAATGTATACATGGGCGCTGCCATCTTGACCTCATTTTAACTAATCTTGCAGTAAACAATGTTAAAATATCTGATTGGATGGTTATTTTTACACTGAGGACCTTCATTCTCACGTCTTCTCACAACCTCCCCAATCCTGGTAAACCGAGAATATGGCCATTAGTAGAACTCAAAAATCCCGGTAAACCAGGAATACGGGTTCACAGGGTTAACATGTTTAGTTTCCATGAATTCATCACTGATTGATAAAATAGCTTTATAGTCAATTTGAAGCTCATCAATTTTCAATATGAAACCTATCAACTTCTCAAACCTGGCTTTCAAGAAACACTCACAAGCACGACTGGTCTGACTGACCGAATGCCTGCAAGTGGAAGTGTGTGTAGTGTATGATTGAAAAGACAAAGGCCAAGCCATTCTCTGATGCAGTTTACAGTGTATCTGAGCCTTTCAGTCTCCTTGGGGGTGATTATCTTGGCTGAATCCTCTGATACTGTGGTTGTGTGGTTGTAAATAACGACAAAATCAAAAAAGCCTCACACATGCACGTAATATGTGACACCCTCTCATGGTACATCATACTTGACTGGGGCACGAGTGACTGGTGAGGTGTGAAACGGGAGACGGTAGTGCATGATTTCTACACGCTTGCACCTCAGGCCTTGCCTTTCTTGTGTCATATTGCTAAGCAGTACAGCACATTGCGGGTACCAGTACTTGACGCGCACACGGACGATTTCTTTGTCGGGGCTTGTTGTGTCATACTGCTGGGCAGTACAGCACATAGCAGGCAAAGGTACTTGATGCCCTCATGGATGATTTCTTTGTCGGGGATTATTGTGTCATACTGCTGGGCAGTACAGCACTTTGCAGATACTGCTTCTTGACGCGCTCAGGGACAATTTGTTTGTCAGAAGAAACTGGTCTGGCACCTGAGCTTGGTCTTGGTTACACTTAATATGAAAGAAAAGTACGATCAGGGAAACGAAAACCTTCCGTTATAAGCATATTTTCTCTACCAGACCATTGTTTTATTTCTTTGCAAGCATAAGAAATTACACAGCAAAAGAACTGTTCCCAAAGATTCTTTCTTAATAATACAAGTTTCATTTTAAGTGTTTTCTTAGTAACAGTTTTAGAGTGTATCAATATTTCGATCGGGGAGTGGTTGTTTCCCCTTATGTCAAAATACAGCACTAAGTAATATTACTTGCTACTAATCCACCTTTGCAGTGAAAGAACACCATCTTAAAGAGATTTCTCTTACATCGACTTTCTCTTATATTGACACAAAATGTCTCGACCCATACATGTCGATAGATCAGGTATGTCGACAGATCAGGTATGCACTGTATATGCACCAGGGTGAAAGGCTGATATACTGATATTTGCCGAATTCATTCTCTAATAGTAAAAGACACAAAAAACAAGCATACCTTGTCAGTATTTTGTGAATCCAACATTCCATGTCCACATTTATAGTTCACTTGATCACCCTGAGACAAAGATATTTCCAAATTATCCAGCAATATGTAATCATGTTTCACAAAACTGGAATGAAAATATGTTCTGATGAAAATTGAGCATTGTTTTCAAGTTTTATTTTTTTTATGCATTTGGAAAAGTCTGTAAAAAGGGCGTATCCATTCTGCAAAAACCAAATGTTGGGTATTCAGATAGAATTTAAAAAATCTTGGGATGCAAAAAACGTCATTGACCACCAAGGGGTCAACCAACTGCTTTATGCTGGAAATTTGACATCCCTTGGAAATTTTTTGAAGTTGCTATTAATTATAATATTCAAGCACATTTCAATTCACATCATAACCCACTTCTTAAAGTGAGACAACGGAATTTCCTCCTGCTTGTCTCTAACTACACTGAAAACATAATAAAATAGCCTTGCTAGCCTATGTTGTGTCAGATTATTCCCAATAACACTACTGGTTAATACTAACCCTCAAAATGGCAGCCTCTGTTTATATTCATTTGCTAAAAAAATTTGTGTTGAATGGGCCCAACAAACAGGAGCCCCTCGCATGTATGGGGGGAGAGGAAATCATTTATTTTGTTTGAGCAGTGGCTGATATTAAATATAAAAAAACAGTGGCATCATTTCAAGTCTTTATAACTTGCAGAAACCAAGCATTCTATATCAGATAAGTTGGAGCATGTAAATCAGCATTAAGTTAGAACTACATCGAATTGTCGTGTGCCCAGGGCAAATGAGTCGGAAATCGTGCCAGGCGATTTCAAGTCACAGCCGTTTTTGACCATTTTTTTACTATTTTCTGACTATGATACCAAAATGTTTTCTTTTTTTCAGGTCAAAAAAGATTGAATTGTCCTTTTGTGAAAACAAAAAAAAATTTTAGTATCTTAATCGGAAAGTAGTTAAAAACGACCAAAAGCGACCATAGATCTTTATCGCCCAGCAAGACTTCCGGCTCATTTGCCCTGGTCGCAAGACAATTAACTATCTTCTACCATCACCTATTTGTTTCTTCTGATCCTCAGCTTACTTTTCTTTCACATTTTCTGACTCCAGTTTAGTGACTGAAAACTGCTCTGGCTATGTACAGCAAAATTACATAATTTGGCAGCAGCTGTCACTTTGGAATCAAGCCTTGCATTGCACTGGTAACACAGCAAACAATCTCTATTATATGAAAGATTATGATATGAACATGAAGCCACTGAAAGCAGTCACTCCCACATTTTAAGTTCTTTGCAGTCAAGTGATGGAGACAAAACATGAAAATGAATTGCTGATAAGGTCACAAGTTATAGAGCTATTCAGAATTCAATTAAATACCTCATTACTCAGTACACACACTTTTGACACTTAGCAATTTTCAGTCACCTAGCAATGCTCAGTATAAATGATCTCCATCTATGACTTTTTTACACCACAAGAAAGGAGACTACACCAAATTTTTCAGGAGTTATCAAATGAAGCATCTTTATTGTCGCAAATGTTTCTATAAGTTTCATATCTAACATAAATAATGAACGACTCTCTTCAATGAAAATACAACACTGCTCAACTTCATGCTATGGCTATTCTCTAGGAATATTCACCTCTTGTATGCGGCAGCAGGAGAAAGGGACTGAGCATCTTTCAGGACTTGGATTTGTTGAACTACAGTTGAAATACAGATTTTCATTCCAATCAAGATACCCTTCTTCATCATTACTAGAACCGCAGCACTCGAACTGCAAATAGATAAAAATCCAGATACTTATGTTTCATATACTTCCCACCATATTCAGTTCCTTGAACCTCTGTGGACTTTTGTGGCACAATGCAACGGTTTGGTGATTAAGGTACATCTGGGTCGAACTGCATTTTTGATACCAATGGAAAGAGTATTTTCTGACATTTAATTTGATATGTTTGACAGCTGTAAGATCTACATGCTAAGTGAGTCAGAGTCAGTTGAACTAAGTCTTGGAACTTGAAATTTAATATTTTGAGAAAATCGCTATTAAAGTTCAGCAAACGTATCTCCTTAGCAACGGGTACTTCAGAATTAATTTACAGCAATGAAATTTTGCACAGGTTTTGCCAAATCTTATCATGAAAATGTGAGAATTCAAAGTCGACTGCTATGGTGATGTAGGTGTTTGGAGGTTACAATGCCTACAATTTATTGTTCGGCTCAGTTTTTAAAATGATTCAGCAGTAACTATGATAGTGTTACACATTCTTGTGCTGCATTTCCTCGAGTTCAGGATGAAGTTAGCACATAAGGAATAATGTTTAAAGGTTTAACTTGATGTCAAGAACACTTTTGCCAGAAAACCAAACTAAAGCAGGTCAGTATGTATGCTGAAAATAGCCCCAGAATGACCTAATTTTTCAAAAAAAAAAGATAGTAACACAAAATAAACGTTTTCAGTGTTTATTTTGTTGTCATTCAATAGAAACTATTTAGAGCAGCAGAGTTAATTGATTTTTTTTTAAAAAGCCTAATTCTGACCTCTTCAAATTAAAATCATTATATCTCAAAATAGCATCTGGTACCTTAATCACCAAAACATCCTGACACATTACATTTAAAAATTTTATTAGTCAATGTATCTGAATCAAAACTATACCATAGAGAAGAGAAATTAAAAAAGTGACATGTTTATAGTTAGCAAATATGTCAAGTTAGCTCTTTAATATAATATGCATACTAACCTCTAGAAGTATACTCTGGGATATTTAGCTGTAAAAATGAGACAAAAAAGGGAACAAAAACATAATTTCACACAAAAGAGGCGGCAGAGGTATCGTTTTTATCACAGCATCAAGTAATTAAGCCGATTTGTTTTTTAGATGTTAACTTTTAAGTTTCAGAGTATTCCTGTCAGAATCAATAGTATGTATGGGGGACTACTAGGTCATATCATAAACTATTTATCAGTCCTTCCCACAAAACTACCTTTTTTTCATACCATGTCTCATACTTTTCATTTTTTTTTTTACACAATCTTGTTTTTCCCACTTACAAATTCCTGAAAATCATCAATAAAATCTTGCACATCTGGGTCATTTCTGTAGGATTTTATTCCATCTCTGAAATAATCCTCTGGATACCACCCTATGTCTGCAAAGGCTCCATCCACAAAGTAGAATACACCTAAGAAGATGATCACGATTATTTCCAGGAAGAACAGGAGGCTCAAACTGATATAATACTGAAAGAGAAAGAAAAGGCAGAAAATATGAACACTCTATAAACTAAATTCTATCACAAGGGACACAATGGCTTACTTTTCAAATGTTACCCCATAAAAATATAAATGATCATATTTATAAAGGACATTAATTTTTTGCTTCATGATGACAAAGTTACCTAAAGGCTTGTTCCTACCAGATATCCTGCAGAGGGTTTGATGTACTACACATTTTTGGCAACATCAAAGCTGTATCATCAAATAATAAGTCAATGACTGCTTGCCTAAAAGGCTGAGAGTACATACGCCTTAATTTCTGTGAAGGTATCTGTAACTGATAGCTGAGATCTAACTTAAAAGTGCAGTCTTCTAAATTTTTTTTTTAACTACAAGAAGTGTACTGAATTTCAGTCAAGCATATGCATTAATACCTCATCAGTTCAACTAACAAGAGCATTTATTCAATGTCAAGGAAGGCTCCTCTCAATCATGAAAAAGTTAAAGTTAAGAATACTCATTACCATCCATATAGACTACCTACATATAATTATATGAAAACACATTAACAGTTAGATTGAACTCCTCATAAAAAACAACAGTCAAATGTTCGGCAGGCAAGACAATAGAGTGTATTTCCATATAATGTGGCAGAATAGAGCATTATTAATCTAACTAATAATAATGGTGCTTGGAATCCCAAACCCCCCCCCCTCCGCCCCAATCCCTCCCCCAAGAAGTTCAAACACAGTTAAAATAAAAATATTTGATAGTACAGTGGTCTCGGCCTAAGAATCTGGTCATCCAGAGACAAAAAAAGCGGGTTCTTAGGTGGATGGGTTCTGAGACGGGTTCAAAACTTGGGTAACGAGGTTGTGTTCATTACTATGATTAACTGATCGTTACTGTTAGTTAAAGATTTTATCTATGCGAACAAGTACAGCTTTCTTCGCTGTGAGTGTTTTGTAATTAGATTTAACAATTCCTGATCTTTTTTAGTGTATAATTACATCAATAATGCTCAGCGTTTAAATGTTGAGCGAATTTTCACATAACAGTATCATTGTTGAATGAAAGCATGATATTGCTTTGCTACCTCTTGCAGATAATCACTCGAGTGACTCAGGGGCTTACAGATCTACCGAAGTAGCAAAATAACTGACCAGTCAGGAAACTAAACTTACTCCTCCCTATCCACAGAGCCAATGACAAATGCTGTCCCACGTGTTCTCAAATGAAGAAATGCTTATGGGTTAGTCCACAGTGTGGCCTGATTTTGCAGTCACATATCAACCATCACTTCCGCTCCTTTGTTTACCTGTTCCCTCCACCTTTGTCCCCATTTTACTGCACATCTAGCACTGTGCATTTCTCTCAAGTGTACAATATTACACCATAAGTACTGTGTGTTTTGGTCCGACACCAGGTTCTTAGATGGATTTTTTATTTGGGAATAAGTTCTTAGAGGAGTAAATTATAGAGAAAAAATTCTGTTTCCCGCAGAGGCGGATTCTTAGCTTGACCAGGCTCTTAGGCGGCGGGTTCTTAGGCAGAGACCACTGTGCTGCTTAATTTATCATAAAATAAACATACTCACAATCTTCAAAAACAGCACAGATTCCCGAAGAGCTCCTCCACAGCCGAAAAAAGCAACGACGAAGACGATACACCCCACCAAGCAGAGAATGCAGGACAAATCAAAGGCAAACTCAGCAAAGCTGGATACTGTCTTCCCTTTTTCATTTAACACATAGGCAGTGGCTGCAATCAGTGCTAATCCTACCAGCTGGAAATGAAAAAGACCAAACCAATGAAAGTCTGGCAAAGTGCATTAAAGAATAAATTCATGACAAAAATTTTCAGTATGACATCAGAAAATGAAAATACGCTATATATAAATATGAACATCACAGACTGTTTCATCACTGAATAGATGCATTTTGTTTCTTCATTTCATCTAATATCTTTTCCTTTATCAGCTATGTTAAATCATATTGCATAACATTCTTGAAAGGTCTGTTTCCATCTTTCTCTGTAGTTATAACTCAAAACATCCCTAGTTCAGAAAAACTATTTGAGGGATTGACAAAAATGAACCCCACTATTGCCCGCTTTGGTCTGTATGATTCAAAATGATAAGATGTCCTCCCCCTCCCTCCTTTTTTCTTTTTTATACTGCAGGAATATTATGGATGTGAATAATAAATGAACATGAACTTAGTTACAAAACAATGACAATGACTTTACATTACTTCATCGACAGTTCTGGTATGGGAACAGATCTCTATGTCAGGTAGATACTATCAAAAATGTGAGCAGGCCTCATGTCGCTGGGACAACTTTCAAGATATAGGGCAAAAAGGTCAAAACTGAGTTCTTCGCACCAAAGTAATCTTAAACCATTTCTATACATTGTGTTAAAAGGATATAACAATCTGAACCCCCTAAATATTTTAAAACTTTTATTTTCTGATATCCCATCAAATTGTGTTTCTGACAAAAATCGTCCTAAATCGACGGTGCTTTGCAGGAGCTTTTCTGCATATATTACAGAAATAGAACCCTAGACTGCCACATACCATTGTTTTCCTCTTTTTTCACTACGTCTCTGGGTGCCGAGTACGTATGAATACAAAGCATGACATCCAAGTGAAAAGAGTACAAAAGTTTGTAAACACTACCATGTTATACAGACTGCATCTTATAACTTCAAGAGCTCCTCGTGCTTTCCTTTTCGAAACGGACATAAATACACTGTTTGAATTAAACTTCTCCTGACACTGAACATCTTCATTTGCTTTGCAGAATATTGTTTTTAATTGTGCTATAAGACTAACTATGTGGCCAACATGCGACCTGTTGTTGCCAACAGAAAAAAGATAATGGCATCCTCATCGCTGTTGAGTGACACTTTACATTCCTTTGTGGTCTTGGAATATCGGATTTTCACACAGAGATGGCTCTAACGGATATTATTCAGGACTACTTTTGTGATATACAATGGAAATCTGTCCAATAACTGTTACGGACAAAGAATCCAGCGACAATAAAGACTTGATAGCTGCTGCCATGCTCATTAGATCTAGATCTATAAAATATGGAGACCAGAATCCATACATCTTGACTGTTTAATGACCTAGTCATATATTTTTAGCATGATGAAGTTAATTTCCTTCATTCTGGCATCGACAGTCAAATCGTTGATGATGTTCTGACTATTTTGCAGTCTGTTGTGGCGAGAATTGACGTTTAATAAAAGTCTAGACTTTAAATGCATTTTTTCTCAATTTTTACTTTTGCACACTGAGTTTCTTCAAATGAGCATAACTTCGTCCCAAATTGAGATATTTGAACAATTTAAACTGTTTTGATTTCAGAAATGGCTGCTATAGCTGAAAATAGCACTAACTCAAAACGAAGTGGCTATACGGACCTGGGTCCCCATAGATTTTTTTTTGTTATACGGACCCTGAGCTATTTTTAGAAATGCCCTTTGGTAAGCATCCAGTCACAGTCAACTATCTCTAATGGATTTGGGTGCCACATTTTCATCAAATGCTGAATCTGAAATGGTTGCTCGGTTAGGTTTAGTGTTTATGGTTAGGTTAGGGTCCCCAAGAGACCAGTTTTCGCCGCCTAGTGTGTTTTCGTGTTTACCTTTTTTTTGTATGTGTTTTGCGCATGCGTGACTTCCCTTGTTTCATTTTCTAGGCTAGCCTGGGAGATGTTGCGAAAAGAGTCAATTTAGCAATAAGGAGTAAGTTCCAAGCATTTTCGAATTCTTCAAGAGCCTACACTGTGTAATTCAAGTAAATTTTTGACAATAACACAACAGACAAGACCCTAAACATTACCATACTTACAGTAACTTTGGATCTAACCTATTCACACGGAAGATAATTAGGTCAACATATTGGCTCAGTCGGACCACAAAAAAATTGTACACGTAGATTTAGATCTATCAATGATGCATCCTCCCAATGTAACTGAAAATTCTACTTTAATTCTTTTTCTTTTGTTAATATTTGGTCTTTTTTCTCTGGCCTCAGAAACTGATCCCACTAGGACACTTAGTAAACCCGTAACACTTAGGCTAAGCGGACCGGGTCCGAATAGCAAAGTAACACTAAGCGGAGCTGGGTCCATATAGCAACGCCCAACTCAAAATTGAAAATTTTCACCATGAGCCCTTTTTTTCTCAGGCCACCTCATCTAATCTAGATCTAGATTAATTTACTAACATGCCATGGTGCACAATAAAACTTATTTACTAGATCTAGATCTAGATCTCGCACTAACACAAAATTGCATTCACAGCACATGTCATGAAAGACAGGCTACAAGAAAGCAAGATCAGATATAAAACAACATTAGTGTCTCTGAAAACAGTTGAAGTTACTCACCATGAACAGAAAATTTATAATGAACAAAAAATATTTGAGAAAAGGATTGACAGCGCTATAATCCTGGCCAGCTGATCGTCTCCGACGTCTGAGAGAATGCGTTATTGTTTCTTGTATAATACCCGGTCCTATGTGGTGGCGATGATGGTGGCGAGGCTGTGACTGTCGCCTGCCCGCCATGTTGACTGGCTGTCCCCCTGCATAGGGTACAGACTCGGGGCCTACACGCCTCATCAAACACAGGATCTCGGCAGTGTGGGGACTCTGTGAAGGGGGACCTCCCAGTCACGAAAACGTGTGTCATGCAAGCGAACGCGGATTTGGCTGGGTCCCAAGTTTCCCAGCTGGAGGACACACCTGTGTGACGTCACGCGAAAATTGTATTTTGGAGCTCTTCAACTTCTAACGTGTGAATGTTAGCCTACCCAAGGAGTTTGATGTCACCTCTTCCTTTGAAACGGATTTGGCGATCAAAGAAGAAATACGGTACACAGATGCCTCTATTCTCTACTCTCACTTCCTTAATAGTCGAGAAACACTTAAACAAACAAGCAAAGAAAGGAATAACGGAAGATGAAATAAGAAAGTGATGCACAAATACAATGCACACACCACAAACATGAAGGTGTTCGTTTACTGGCCTACCACTGTAATACTATAGTAATACACCGGTATTGTTTAACTAATACGTGGTGTATTTGTTCATGCAGTAGTCTACATAGTTATGTATCTTTCCTAATATCAGCTCCTAATGGGTATTGTGGGTATTACTGCTTCCGATAGAGGGCATTTCGAGCTTTAAAATTGTACACAAGTGGTCTTTCTATCTCTTCACTAATCCGAATTTTTCACAGTTGATGATGCGAATGAGTCGCTTTTTCAGTCTAACCATTTAAAACATTATGTCCTTTGAAATGACTGTCTTCAGTGTGTTCCGCAACTTTGCATCAGCCCCTGATGGCTCAAATTCCATTCGACGGAGCACCAATTTGGTACCATTTTAAAATTAAAATATCCTCTATCGAATGGAATTTGAGCCACCAGGACTGATATCAACTTTAAAACCGTATCAAATTCTTTTTCAGTCTAGATCTATCCATTTAAGGCATTATTTCCCTTGAAGTGACTGTCTTTCCTTTGTTTTTCGGAATATGCATATTTGATGGCTTTAGTTCTAATGCATCAAATCGCATTCGATAGAGGATATTTTAAGCTTTATAACTGCACCAAATTCGCTTTTGTATCTCTTCACAATCCCGAATTATTGACAATTGAAGATGTGAATGACTTGCTTTAACAGTCTATCCATTTAAAGCATTTTCCTCTTGAAGTGACTATTAATTTTGTTTTCAGTCATGCAAAAATAATAATAAAAATGAATATAATAACGCATGCACTAGCATACACCGGTTGAACAGAAGTTTATTTGAGACGAAATTGCTATTACATCGGTACAGCCTTGCCCTCTGACCTTTGACGAGTAGTTTTTAAAGCTGAATTATGCGAAACTGGCGAATATCCTATTCATAAAATTCCGCAATATATATATATATATATATTTCTTTTTTAAAATCGTGTCTAATCAAGGCTCATGCTTTCCACCCTCCTCCCCCCATTCCTGTCGTTCTGTCTATCTCGCTGTCTTTCTCTTCTTTCCGTTAATATCGTTTGTGTCTTCTGGCTTTTTCTTCTTCTTTTTAAAAGCAATGGTGTGTTTAACCATTGGTCTACACTGTGTGTCTCACATTCTGGTTTTCGCCACATTCGATGTTCTTTTAAAATCTATTTATTTATACCTCCATTTCTGTCTTTCTAATTCCTTCTTTGTCGTTTCACGGTTTCCTTTCTTATCCCCGCTGATTGTGTTTCCTCTTTTTTCCCATTCTCTTCTCTTTCTGTCCCCCCCCCCCCCCTCTCTCTCTCTCTCATTATTTCCTCTGCATACAAATTGTCATGCGTCAATGGGGATTGTTTTTTTCCAGCCTGTTTTTTTTTCCCTTTGCCAGGCACAAGGGTGTTGAAAAAGCAGCTTAGAGAGGTAATAAATGACTTTTACACTTTTTGTTTGAATTGTACGATGGGTCTCTGAAAAGTAATAAGAAAATTAACCTAAAGTAAACATTTCTATTTGGATCTAACTGAAACTCACACAAGAGTTACTGTTACTGTCACTCTATGGCTACTTTTCAATGCAGTCTCCTTGGAGATCGATACACTTTTGCCTGCGCTGAGCCAGAGAATAGATATCCTTCCTGAAGAATTTTGCGTCAAGCGATGGGAACCAATCTCGTATTTCTTCAATGAAGTTGTCATCACAGTCAAACTTTTTTTCCTCCAAGATATTTTCCAGGGGTCCAAACAGGTGATAATCTGATGGAACCATGTCGGGACTATGGGGTGGAATTGGTAAAATCTCCCACCCATAACGATGGAGCCAGTATTTTGTCAATTTGGCATTGTGGGATATTTATTGCGTTGTTATACTGAGGAATGACGCCCTTGCTCATAAATCCCAGTCTCTTGCGGTGCACAGTTTCTCTCAATATGCCAAGCGTTTCATAATAACGAGTAGCATTAATGCATTGTTCCTGAGGCAAAATATCTAAGAAAAGGACGCCTTTAGCATCCCAGAACACAGTAGCCGTAAGTGTTCTTGCCGAATGCTGCACGTTGAATTTTTTTTTTTTTTTTTTTGTGGTCGGAGATGCCAGATGCTTCCAGGTCATGGAATCTCGTTTTGTTTCTGGCGTTGCATGATGTACCCAAGTCTCATCACCAGTTATCAAATGTTCGGGAAATCCTTGAAGTTGCCTCCAGCTTCCATTTCATCTAAACGATTCTCACCACACCATCACTTCGTCTGTCCCGATCCAGAAGGTTCTGTGAAACATTGACTCGCTGCAGCTTATGATCCTCTGTCAACTGTTTTGCAATCCACCTAACCGAACCCTTCCGATAACCCAAGTCCACGTAGATAATTTCATGAACACTGCTCCTTGAAATTTCAAGAACTGAAGCAATGTCTCGAACTTTTAGTAGCATATCTTCTCGAATAAACTAATCAGTGCGAGCAACCTTTTGTGCGTGTCTTGAAGATTTGTGCGCCCAGAGTGAGATTGGTCTTCAAGCTGGTCCGGCCTGCCTTGAACAAAGTACACCAATGATATACCTGACTTTTGCTCATTGGCATTTTTACCATACATGGCAACAATTTCATTGTGGATTTCGGGAGGCTTTTTGTCTTTTTGCAAGCAAAAATCATACAACCCTCTTCACCTCTGCCGTTGACAGTTCTGAAGGGGGCCGCCATATTTAATTGGACGTAATGACAGAATGCGTTCAACACTGATTTTGATATCTAGTCACGAGAAAGTGCTTAAAATTTCCCGTTGCACACAGTTTACAGATTTTAAGAAATAATGATAGTCTGAAAGTTATGGCTATTTTCTTATTACTTTCCAAATAGCCCTCATACATTATAAAATAAATAAATTAATGAAAAAAAAAATCTTCATATCGTAATAATTGTGGGAAAAAAAATTGTGATCAGTTTTTTCAAATGATAGGAAGAAAAGTGAACCACTGTTTCTTCAACAACCCTTGTGTCTAGCAGAGGGAAGTAATAGCCCTAGTCAAAAACAATCCCCATTGCATCTGTGCGAAGACAACAGATCGTATAAGCACAACAAATCAAATGACAGCGCCCAGTACATTCTTATTGCACCGTATTTATTTTTTCATCTCATTGTATCTTCCAGTTGATGAGCTTGTCATCATTTTATTTCAGGAAAGCGCTTGTATGACATTTCTATCTTTCAAATGTATTTTTTTTTTCTCTCTCAGCATTTCATTACTACAAAATTAAGTCAAACCGGTGTCCTACCAATTAAAACGAATACTGTACTGAAAATTCTTGAAACCTGTGGTAAAGAACTGTGAGATAACACTAGTTGTTCCTACCCGTCCCAGATTAACATGCAAAGCAAAAGCGGGTAGGGCATTGTTCTGAAAACTAAATTACTAGAGGCTTTAAGTTCAACATGTGTATAGGGTTCAAACGGTTTTTATCTTTGTTTTTCCTCTTTTCGCATATGGTTCAGCTTATGTTATAGGTCTAAATCGTTCTCACTCTAACATGAGCCCTATTTTCATCACGAACTCGTGAGCGTCTCCCGGTCTTTATGACGGCAACAGATGTGCTTATTATAGACTTAGATGTATTAGAATTTACATTATAGGGATAAATATGCATGACAGGCCTATTATTTGAATCACGTACCGGATACTTAAATGAATTATTTCAGCAACATTCGGCAAATGTCCACCGTTGAACTAACACGCGGAACGAGCACACATATTGATGACTATAAGTAATCGATGGGAACACATTTGGTGTAACTCATATGAATTTGAAACACACGAGCATTCCAACTGGCAACACCACATTTGCGTAAGAAAGAGTACTTTTATTTTTTTAATTTTCGTCAATGAGGACACGAGTCGGTGACGGTAACGTCACTGCTGCCGGAGAGCCTCGAACTCCCTAAAATCAACCACTTGGGTTATCTGAAGTTGTTAACGAAAAGTTTTATGGTCCCTGCTATTGATCCCGATAACTTAAGACCGTGGCCTATGTGAACAGAAGTGGCCTCCCTGAAAGAAAGACTGATAAAGTCGTTCGCAATGTGATTATGGTGACGATGTCTGTTATTGTTGTTGTTGTAGTTACTATACTTGCAATTAATATGTTCTACGAAAAATATGTATTTGTTTATGATGCCCTTAAAATTTTTAACTTAGATCTTTTGAACACGAATGTTTTTCTCTTGAGGTAGGTTATAGGACCCTTCTTCAGTCTTGGTTCCTATGACTAATAAGGATCGTTTTGATCTCTGGAAGTTCATTCTACAGAAAAGCAAGTGAGAAGATTGTAATTTACTCTGAGAGAGACAATATGGCAGTCGTAGGACGTTGGGTCTGAAAAAAAAACAACACTTTTTAAAGCACTCTTCTCAAACAACTAAACATCTGCTTGATGAATACATTTAAAGGAGAGGAACAATGTATTTGTTTTTTATATAAGTTTCGATATAAGTTTTGCCAGAGTCAATTAGCATGGGACTCTAAATCAGTGATTGAAATAGATAGTAGGGTACCCATTGACATACATAATGTTGTATAGGCTAACTGGTTGTGGAAAATTTTCCGTCCACATTATCAACAGATGGAGAAACATTTACGGTGAACTTTATTGGTGTCAAGTGAACAATTAATATTTACATTTAAGTATTTATGATATTTAGGCATATAGTGTAATATATGCATACATTAGTAAAGTATGAACCATATAATGTAATATATATGTTAGTAATGTATAGACCTATATCATATAGGCCTAATGCAGCAGATATAAATAACTATATTTAACAAGTAAATAACACACTTGAGGCGAATCTCATACATTCACGACATGGACCTTCAACCGCACAGGTGGATTCCATAAATATACGGGATAAACAACAACAAAAATTCTTTGTGACTTTGCATCAAGTTGAAACAAATGTGAATTTCTCTCCATACAGTTTCACTGAGATTGGTTGAATAGCTTTGTTTGTTTGTTTGTTTGTTTTTTCTAATGATGTCTTAAAAATACTTAAAAACTCCCCGTCTTAAACGTTTCTTTCTTCCTAAAAAACTAAATCTGAGTATCAAGTGAGTTAAATATTTAATTTAAAATACATATAGGGCTAGTGGGTATACAATATAACTTTAATGATGTAGATGTGCTTTCCTTATATGCCCCGGGATAAATGGGTGGGCGCTTTTTCAAGCTCTTATTTCACTCATTGCCCTGCGAAGTAGTGACACTAGCTGTGATTCAGCGGCGGCAATCTATCCAATTCGTGGTACCGCATTTTGCACATATTGTCCATGACTTCCGGTGTTTCATGGGGCTGAATCCGCTGGGCAAAGGGCAGCATACGATGATGTATCAGGCGATTAGAGTAGAAGGCGTCGTGGTAGTAGGTGTAATATTCCCCGCGAGGAAAACGGGCAGGTGGAATATTGGCCTCTTTCTTGGGCCAAGGAAAATTGTGGAGATGTAAGTACATGGATATGGGTGGATCCTGCAACGCGGAGAAAAAACAAAAACAAAACGTGAATCTACACCAGATATTTGGCCACAAACATCTATGATGTGCTGTTCATTTTTAAATGTCTTTCTATTCAATCTGCGTGAACTGGCAAGAGTATGGATTCGAATATGACCCCAAATGTGACCGTCACTATGGCAGGGTGAAAATAATAATTTTTCTGTTCTCCTACAATGGACATTAGCGGTTATAAAAAAAAAAAAGCAAAAAAACTAGTACATGTATCAGTGGAGTACTATTTGACGCGTCTTTGTTTAAAACGCACATTTTAGTAAATTTGTAAAGAAGATCAAAGCATCTTAAAATGTATGGAATTATCATAAATGTTGCAACTTTCTTCTTTCGGGAGCAGGCAGGGAGAAGGATGTAGATTCATAGCTGCTATCAAACAGACTGTTGAATGACAACCACTTCCGTAATCACAGAGATAAGCCTATTAGAGCAGGCTTGTTTGTATGTGACATGTTTGATTTGCCTGATACTTAGATTCCAAGCTACCACACTGATGCTGGTCCTTACTGCTTTGCAACTGTTATGTCCAAATTTGCCTGAAAAAGTATAGGCTACAATATGTGAGCCTCGGTAGGTACATGAATAAAAATACTCCGAATAATGATATCAGTCACTGTGCTTGGGGACTCTGGAGGAGGGCAAAAGAAAAGAAATTAAAAACACAATTACATTTATACCATCATCTCAACAGAAATTGTCCATAATCAGTCTTATGCCAGTACAATATGATGTTATAACTGTGGCCATTTAAAGACCAGAGATCTAACAAACTCCTTTTTAAACAACGTTTTTGGTTTTTTCTTTATTTATTTTTTATTTGTTTGCTCGTTTATTTAATTATTTAGTTACCATTTATATGTTTGTTATTTATTTATTATACATGTTTTTACTTATTTACTATTTTATTTGTTTCTTCTATAATGTAGGCTAAGCTTATCTTGATGTGAATGTGTGATGTAGTTGAAAATGAATAAGCTTATATCTGACTTTGGACATTATTTCGATTATGAGATCATTATAACTACAAGAGCTTCGACTGGCTCACTTTCTGCAAATTCCTTTGGTGGCCTCTTCTCTTGAATTCTGGAACATCGCTGGGCTGGGTACCAATGGGATGGCTGAAAGAAGCCTTCACTTGGTGTTTTTGGTGATGAAAGTCAGTCCACATCTCCTCCGCCGTGCATCTGTGGAACGGATCAGCTATTGGCTATTGTGCAGAGCATTTTCATCTCTTCGGAGGTGAGTGGGAGTAAATAAATTAGCAAGATTTTGTTAGGTAAGTAGCCTGCACGGGTAATTAGTAAGGGAAATAGATAGGCAAAATAATAATTAGTTAAGTAGACAGATAGGTAGGTGAATAGAAAGGACTGGGTGGTCAGGCAATAGGTGAATAGTTAAGTATAATACAGATAAACAGACAGACAGACAGACAGACAGATAGATAGATAGATAGATAGATAGATAGATAGATAGATAGATAGATAGATAGA
>JBCEWB010612732.1:0-10000 GCA_039654565.1 Peronia peronii
ATAGATAGATAGATAGATAGATAGATAGATAGATAGATAGACAGACAGACAGACAGACAGACAGACAGATAGACAGATAAATAGATAGAGATAGAGATATTAATATATAAATTTACATATATATATAGAGAGAGAGGGAGAGAGAGAGAGAGAAAGAAAGAAGAAAGAGAAAAATAAAAAAAAAGATAACATCTCTTTAACCTCAGACAGATGTGTGTATTCAGTTTAGCTGTTTTGTTTTTCGCTAATGTAAGAAAATTGCCCATTATGAACGTATTTAAACTTATATCTGTAATTGTTTACATTGATAATAATTATTGCTGGATATAAAACAGAGACAAACCGATTATTGAAGAACATGCTGATTAGTATTTTACAAAGAAAGAATGAAATGGAACTATAAGAGATCATGTCATATGCTAATGACAGACTGGATTCTTTTAACATATATCATGCCGGCCCGCATTTGCTTATAGAAAAACAGCGTTTGTGAAGAAAAAACACAATATAAAGAAAATTATTATTGTCCGATTTTCTTTTTAAAAAATCACGGATAATGGTTGAAACACTCACACATACACATACACACATCTCTTGTTCAGAATCAACCTCGAGTTTGATGACAAATAACAATGCATTTGAAAAATATATCTAAGATGAACATTCCAAAGCATTAAAAGAAAAAAGTAGCTGGATGCCATGGCTGTAATTGTTGCTTCAGATTATAGTGTCATATTTTGTAGATTCTAAAAATGGCTCACCTTCTAGTGTCATCTGTACTGACTTTTGTTGTTGTTGTTGTTGTTGTTTTGTTTTGTTTTTAGATCCAGTGTCCGACATTTCTGAAGGCAGTTCTTCTACCGTTTTTGAATGAGAAAAATCTGCTACTGTTGATAAATGTTGGTTTGAAAGTGAAACAAGATATTGGACAGAAAGTGAGATTTACATGCGTAGGAAAATTATAATTTCTTCTTCATTCTATTGAACCGATTTTCATACAATTTTCGATATCAAACTTCCTTGGTAGACGATGAAAGGTAATGAAACAGATTTCAAAAAGCCAGGACCTAAATTAAAGATTAATGACAGACTGGAGGAGCCAAAAGGAAAACAAAGAATAGAAAAAGAAAACGAACAAAAAAAACAAAAACAAAAAAAACACAAACAAACAAACTAACTAAAAAAAAAAGGAGAAAATTGGCTATAATTGTACAGTTTCGAGTTTTGTTGAAATGAAATTCAAATTACCTTTTAATTACACCTTTCTTCCACAAAAACATGTAAAAACATTGTTTAGAAGAAAAAAAATAATTCGAACCATGATTTTATTATTATGCGTCCATTAGTAAGCACAATATCTCCGGGATTCATATTCTGAATTTATACTGCAGACTAAACAGACTCTGAGCACAATGTTCTCTCGGGCCCATTTCATGACTGGGTTGTGGAGAGTTGACATCTATCCTATTGAAAATGCCACGAAACTAAAACCAAATTGATATTTGTCAGTTTCGCGCATTTACTACATGAAACTAGAGAAAATCTCAACATTATCCCTAATACACAGAGTGTCCCTAAATGTACTTATTCTGGGAATGACACTTTATGATTTGTTTACTGATGTAGAAACAAAATCAATGGTTAAATGTGGATTATGTCCTCATTCTTCAAATGACAATAATTGCAATCTTTATTAATCCAGAAACACATGCGACTGTTTGTTGACTTAGAAGCACATGATTAATGGATTAATGGATTCCTGCAACAGTATGAGTAAATGTTTGGGAACACCCAGAGTGTTGCCTAGGTGCCGACTATTTGTAAGACACGCATGTGCCCTGTGAGAGCGGCATTTGCTGTAAGCAAGGACGTATAGTCACGTTGTATGTGAAACGACCGATCTTCATTACGTTTGTGTAAAGAAATCATTATCCTTGAGTCGGATGATGCTGTAAACAAATATGATTGCTAAGGATGATTTCTGGCATCGGCGTAAATGAATCTGATTAATTAAGCCTAAAGTTCTTTTGCGACGAGTTCATCTACAGGAGCTTTAAGAACGAATTCTTGATGAACTGCCAGTCTTTTTGATTGTTTGCTTTGTTTTGTTTTGTTTTTCACCCCTATGGCTATCAATTGTAAATGTAATATGAATTGGATAGAGAAATTACATACACAGTTTTCCTCTAACACCTGACCTTATTTTATTCATATCCCCACTAAATCCTTTGGGAATTGATTCTTCTCACCTATTATGATTAATGACAGTCGTAAGTTGTTAAGAGCAACCACTATTTTTATTTAGTTATTATTATTTTGCTCTCCACATTTTGCCCAGACGAGAGCACAATTTTCATTTGTCAGAAATGAAATCTAATGTGTTTGATCGTCATGGTCCAAGGTGTTAAACAATGTAACATAAAATAATCTCCGATGAACAAGACTCGCGTAGAACAATAATTTAATCGGCTTGAAATTATAGAATGATCTTTCGATACTTCAACTATGACTTCTTCAGAGAGTTCAGAGAGCTGCTTTGTCATGAGCATGACTATAGGGGTGATATAATTTCATTTCTGGCCATCTCGTGGCCCAAATTCATCAAGTTAGTATAGGAAGCTTGATTGGACAACACCAAACTTTGGCACCAACTCATCACAGTAAACCAATGTGGACTCTGATCAAATCTCGCCTCAAATGCTTAAAATGTATAACACATGTCAAAAGTTCATGCCTGGCCACGCCCTTTATCACCATCTCAGACATTTAAAAGCAGACCTTCTATCGTAGCGGATCAGAACAAACCCATCAGCCAGAGAAATAAGGTATCTCAGCAGCTGTCACAATCCTATCTCTGTCAAAGTTAGTCTCCATTTGACTGATTGCAAAACAGACAAAGCAGAAATCTGAGGTAAGTACAGAACATTATCTGCTATGCCGTTTTACTCACCAGTGTTCGGGAGATGACTGAGATTTTCAGCGCCTTTTTTTTTTATCTGGCACAATATTTTATGGTATGGCTATGTTGGCTGTTACTATGTAAATGCAGTTGTCACAACATTCGGTTATTGCTGTCAGGTTGAAAACAAAACAGACAAACATCTGATTTAAAGGAAATAATTTTTCAGTGGTTGCTTTTTTAAATTTGATTTGATTATTTATTTATTTATTTATTCATTTATTTTATTTATTTATTTATTTATTTATTTATTTATTTATTTATTTATTTATTTATTTATTCATTTTTATTTTTACTTTATGGAAACAATTTGACAAGAGATTTCACGGGAATCCATTCTCCTGCACACACAATAATAGGGACAGACAGATAGGAACACACACAAACACACACACATACATACATACATACATACATACATACATACACACAGACACACAGCCTCGCAGATAGCATATGGATAGACAGACATAAGGGACTGGGTTGTAGTACTTTTTATCTTCATATTAATTATGTTTACAATTCCATTAAGTGTGTGGTGGACGTGAGAGAGGGGGCACCTGGATTTTTCAATTTCCAGTCAAAATGACGATGTTCGTTTTGTGTGTGTGTGTATGTGTGTATGCGTGTGTGTGTATGTGTATGTGTGTGTGTGTGTGTTTAAGAAAGGATTATAAATTCTGTGCCAGATTAGAGATCCAGAATGTTCCTATGACGAAAAAATTATTTAATGCAAATGTTGTTTTTTTTTTATTTGAGGGATAGTGAAAATTCAGCAAAATTCTCTATCAAAATGAGGGAAAAGATGGTATTGTCAACTCTTTCATTCTGCTTTTACTGGTAACAGCAAATGCTGAATTCAACATGGGTTTTGTGTAGATTTTTACTAAAAAAAAAAAAAGAAGAAGAAGAAGAAAAAATCACTTGACTTTCGTTGGGGAGCTACTCACTCAGATTAAGTGAAGTGAAAGAAAGAAAGTGCCTCTACATGACTATATTATCTTATCTTAATATAGCAAATATAGGCGCCAGGGTCATAATTATTTGAGACCCAACGAAAAGCGATCTAGGAGGCAGTAGAGAGCGAAGGGCTTCATACTTCATGGTTTATGGTTACTTCATTGTCTTCTCTGTCAAATTGTAGAGCTTTGTGCATATGGAAGAGTTTTCAGTTTGTGTTTTATAGTCAATGGATTTCGTTTTTTGCCTTTTTTCTCGAAACTTTTCCCCCTTACTCTTCTATCTACTCCAAAACTTTCCAACATATTCATATACATATTTTCCTTGACACTGTAAACAGACTGACAGAACTTTAAAAAAAAATCTTTTCTACTTTCTGAGAAGAAGAAATGATAGAAATGCATATTTTGTACATTTTTCATATATGACATTTTCTAAAATTCATTTTAAAAAACAACCATCGAAAAAACTCAAATTCCCTCTTGACATAATTTAGACATTAAATGTTAGAAATAACATGCAAAGTTTGGAACAATTTAGTCCGTAGTAAGAGAGGAAGTAGATTTTGAAACAGAGATCAAAGTCCAAAATGGCGGCCGTTTCCGTGGCAACCGGACACGCTAGCTAGTTTCTAAGGACATATTCTGTATCAGATAAACATGCCAAATTCACATACATACAGTAAAACAGTAAACTGACTTAAGATCGAAGACAAAAGAAAAAATAGTCTTCAGGTGCCCTTCCCCCCCCCTTCCCTTTAACTTCAGCTCTAACTTTGATGATTACAACTGTATACGGTTTAAGGTAATGTGTTCGATTCACTTGCAGGTATGTATTTATCTAGATCTGTTGGACTTCTTTGCATAAGTATAGCATATCTTAAACATCTGATAATATGTTCAGTACCTTGTTCATTGCATTGTATTTCTTTATTCAATAAACATTTACGGTTTCTATAGAGTGCCCACACATGGGAGTTGCGAGGTCCAAGATGTTTGCTATGATATTCTATATCATGCTGTTGGTTTCGATGATGCAAGCGCACGCCCAGTTCACTCACCCCCATCAAATAAAAACAGAAAGTTTCCTATCATCTGTATCTACATCAGATCTGCCTCTTCAAACACACAGACCTTCATATGATTGGACAGGTAGGCTATGCATGTTTACGTTACTTTCGTCCACTTGAAAAGATGGGCTATACATGTTGACGAGTCCTTCTTCTAATAATTGTAAAGATGAGCTATACATATTTATTTTTCCTTTGAAGCAGAAAAAGACATGCCTGCTTTGGTATAGAAAGTACAAAAGGCCACCTAGGGCATACTCGGGACCGATCAGCCATATATAGAGCTGCTTGAAGAGTAGTTACGAAGGAAACTCTTTTGTTTCTACTATGGAATTGTTGGTCCGGGCAAAATGAACCATGATTACAAAGATAACTGAACTTCATCTTTATCTATCATGTAATCAAGTTCATAATGGATGTATTTTTATGTGTGTTGTTTTAAATGCTATTTAAAATAAATTTAGAAGGATAACTTAGACTGGATCACACATCTTCTATGATTAATCGTGAACGTAACGCTCATTGCAATAAAAGATACAATTGTTTCATAAGCGGTTGAATGCAGGTCTTTGGTTCGTGAGTTCTTTGGAAGGTCTGATGAGGTGATGATGAAAGAGATGGTGCAGGTCTTTATCTAATGGATGAGATTTGTTGTCTGCATCATTGGTTTTTTCCTCCATCACTTATCTGTCTCCTTTCTTTTTTTATGTATGTATGTGTGTGTTGTTATTATTTCATAGCTAACATTTCCACTTTCCTCATTTCTTGAGACTGGACTATTACATTTGTCTGTCAGCGTCACAGCCATCCATTCAGTTCATTCTTTGTCCCAGATCATATAGATGGCTTCAGTCGCCGCTGCCCAGAAACAGTGAATGAGATGGCAGATTCCTGTATGAAATCAGAGCACAGCTGTCCACCCTGGAATTGCAAAAAGTCCTCACAGGAAAGTGGCGGTAGGGTACAAAATTAAACGTTATTTTAGTTCCGCATTCTGAACATTATCTGGACATAAGCCCCCATCCCTATCAACCCAGTTAATCTGTTAAGGAGGCGGAGGGAGGTTTTAGAGGTATTTGTTACATTATTATTACATGTAAACATGTTGACCTTACCATTCGAATTCGGCATGTTTAAATTAGAAGAGTGGGGAAAAAATTGACTTTCTCTAACGCTTGCCATGGCGACGTCGCCATCTTTGATTCTGGCTCCTCAAATATGGAAATCTTTGAAATCTGTCTCCTTCAACAAATATCACTGAAACTGGATGAAGCTTGGTTTGGCATGATGTCTAAAATGTTACATAATTTCAGCTCTTCATATGCGAGAGAAACTTTTCTAGAATTTTTTTTTTAAATCCGAGGTAGTGAAATTTCAATTTGTGCTGTTCTTTTCTCAATAAAAACCACATGGGCCACCCACACGTGAGTTTTGTTATTGTGAAAATAATATATGTCTAATCTGATTACAAAAAAAAGAAATTTAGTCAAAAAAAAAAAAAAAAAAGAACATCAGAGAGCAAAATACTGACAAAAATCGGGTTTTTAGAAAAATGCGTTTGATTTTTTTAAGGGAAAATTGACAAGAGGAGTTTATTATTCGGCTTTTAGTCTTCAAGCAGCCTTTTTTCTTTAACATACTAGCCCTTTCTCTATTACTGCTGTATTATTTGTTGCCTTTTCCTGGCTTTCTGTTCACATCATTTCTCGAATTTTATTCCCTGCCCACCATCATTGTAAGGGCTCTCATAGAGTCACTTCCAGGTTTTTGAGGACCTTTATGTGGCCTCCGTATCTTTCTCTGTCACAGTCAAGAATGTCTTGACCTTTACTGCGGCAGATAGTCCACAACTCTGGAGCAGCAGAAATAAAAGAAAATTATAGTGTTTAAAGGACGTGGAAGTTCGTTTTAGAGCGCCTGGTGAAAGCGTATACACTGATAATCTCGTGATCGTGATTAGAGTGGTCATCCAATGTTCATAATTGGCATTGGGACTCAAGATATTGCCACAAGAGTCATAATCGATTGTTCTATGCAGCTTCTGCAACTTTATAATCAAAAAGTGATGATTTACCCCTGCATATAGCAACCAGAGGGAATCAAATCCTGGTTGACATAGTGTGGCTCATCGATTGAATGACCATGGGTTAAACACATAAGAATGGACATATCCACTTTCTAATACTATTTTTTGTTATTCTGAAAGGGCAGGGCTTTAAAGAGAAAACAAAATGCGAAAATCGCATTATCACATTTTTTTTTTTTTTTTTTTTTTTGGAAAAAGCCAGGTTTTAGGGGAGTCCCCTCCCCCCCCCCCCCCCCCCCCCCTTTTAATCTCTCAGGGTGGTTAGTGGTTACGCGTCTAATCACAACGATGTATAGAACAAAGTAATCATCTCTCAACCTTCTTTCTCCACCGTGAAGCCCGGGGGTCGTTTTGTTTTTGCTGAATCTCAGAAGGCTGTTATAACTACATTGTCTTAGTTAAGTGACAAAATTCTAGGACCAAATATGACGTCTGAATATTTCTTTCATTATTTAAATGCTTCTCACACAATGTGATATGACTATGAGCTCTGTTGTCGAGAATGTTTGCCGGTATCAATTTGCTTTTCTGTTGACCTGGCGTAGACATAGAAGATCATAAATTATCAGTGGCTGATTAAGGTTTATCCTACTAATCAGAAATGACGTCCCAAAACGAGACCATGAGATCAAAATCGTTTTAATATGATACAATTAAGCCATCATCTACTTTTTTGACATAGTATTTTACCATAGCTTTCACACGTGTCCTGGCTGCTAGGTAAAACAGTGACACGCTTAAAAGTTATATAAGCTGAAATTCGTTGGAAGTTTTAAAGATAGAGAAATACACAAAAAATATAAACGGCTTGTAGACATTGTCAACGTACAGGCTTGGCATGGATTTTTATAATGGTTGCTTGTTAGTTGTTTTTTAAAAATATTTTTATTTATTTTATCGTTTGGTTTAGTTTCTTAGAGATGGATTAAAGAAAAAGCTAGACAATCTTTTTCTTGTTCACGACAGTGACTTTAGCCGATCACAATATAACACAGAAAAAAAATGCCTTATAAGAAACAGCCTTTGCAATGGATGTTCTTTTCCACCGTGATTTGCAGGTCCAATAAGCTGTTCCTGCGATGCCTCGTGCCATCTCTTTAAAGACTGCTGCTGGAATGTTAATCTTTGTTCCAAAATAGGTTGGTACATTCACCCACCAATATCTGTCTTATTGTGGCCGAACAGATATCAAATAAGAGCAATTTCGTCTAATGGAAGAAGAGAAACTAAATGATTAAATCCGAGTAGTTCCTGAATATTTCTGTACATTGTCTTACTATTTAGGCCAAAAGGAATAGATTCAAAATGATTTAAGGCCTTAATAAAAAAAAAAAAAAAACTGAGAAAATAAATAAGTGACTATCTCCTCGAAAAATTGTATCTGAGGGCTATAATATTTCAGTTGTTCGGGATAAGGAAAGTGTGATTTGAATATTTATCATTCTCACGATCTCTGTCCACAGTAAGGCCAACGAGCCGTTTTGCCTTTGCGGGATCCCAGGGCACTGTCATGTTCCACTATTTAGACCTTGACCTCTGCGATGAAGAAAATCAAACGGAGATTTCCTCGGTGTATTTTACTAGCAAAGAACCCACCATGCAGACAATGAGAGATCTCGTCCTCGGATATACAGATGGAGATAGTTTTATTCTCCAAAATCGCGGTCCCGTCAAGGAAAGATTGTGTAACAAAATATTCAGATGGACTTTCTGTCAAGCAATGACCCCACTGTGTAAAGAGTTGCATGTTTCTAATGTAACAAATCTGTGCGAAAGAACACTGAACAACCTTTCCACGAGTCTAAATACTTTAAGTACCACTCAGTTTGTTTCACCCGGAAGACTACCACAAAGTTATAACACAGAGGAGAAAACAACTGTTAGTGCTCAACTCGCTATTTCAACGAACAAAATAGGAGATGGGTCCACCATGAACGGAGAGGTGGCATTTAACTCTCAGCATGATAAGTTCATCGGGGCACCTGAAGAAGATGGTTTAATAAATCAACAAGATGTAGTTACAGATACAACACAGCCTCCCATCGCAACATCCTTGGCTACAGCGTATTCGTGTTCCCCAAAGCCCCAAATTATAACGAGGAGAAGTGGAAGACTAACCAGTCCTAGAAATCATCTTTTGCATGTAATTCAGGGTAACACTACTTTTTGGCACGTACTCCACACAGAGTCCCTTTCCCAGGTGTGGTGGAGGAAGATGGAATGTGTACCTCCAGTTCAAACCTCAATACCAAGCAGGATTTTAGATCTGTGGTCGTGCCATCTGATTGAATGTAAGATTGGCATGTTTTTCTACCAACACCAATGCTTGAGGCCAGAAAAAATGACCGTATCGTTTCATATTCCACATCCTCTTGTCGTCAGCAATCTGGAACAAATGGTCCACGCTTCTAGAAACATCATATTGAATTACTGGGGTATGACAGTATTCGCTCCGCGCAGCCGCAATCAGAATAGAAACATTAAACACCTTGATGAGTACAAGATTATAGATATAAAAAATGTGGATGAAGAAAAGATCATGCCCATATCCAAGATTCTACATGATATGCTTGCACCTGCCTACTTAGGGAAAGAAGGTTACCCTGGGAGCATAGAGGTTTGTTTCCAATTCCAGACAGATGATACAAAATCGGAGCCTTTTTCGAGACGGTGCGACCTGTTAACTGCCGATGGAATAATCAGTGATGTGCAGGATTACACCTTAAGGAAGAATGTACGCCTTCGTTTACCGATGACGGTGAATAGAAACGATGTGGAAAGACAGTCTCAGGAATCCAATACTTCTGACTCTCATAACCACACTTCACTCGTGTTCCCAGTAACTGATTTCCCTCTGGGTACGCACAGTACGGAGACCCAGACCCAGGAATCCTCCAGCCCTAACTCACAAGGCCGTCCCTTACTG
>JBCEWB010612732.1:15000-17957 GCA_039654565.1 Peronia peronii
TTAGCTCATTCACTACCAGTATTAGTATTTGGTGAAAACACGAGAAGCCTTTGTTATCAATATGGATATCTCAATTTTCAAAAGTTGATAACCCCTTGATTGCATCATAGTGAAAAAAAAGGATAGATTTAAGGGGCCTATAGGTAGGAAAGAGCTAATCTGGTTGTGAGTCAAGAAACTATACGATTGTCTTACTCAAGGGCAAACTGACCGATAACTCAGGAACCCCCGATATCTGAACCCAACAACTTTACCACTAGACCTCAGACACCACTAGAGCTTTAAATTTGTCTCAACATGAACTTTGGATGCTAAACGTGTGGACTCAAAGAGTCAATCTTTTTCAACTATAGCTTATGCTGTTAGGTAGTTGGACCAAGTCCAATAATTAAGTATTCATTACTGATGAAAATGCTAGAAGTGCAAATAATGATTGCTTTTGAAATCTGGCGCAAGTCTGACCTGGGATAATATCACAGTTATATGTCACAATATTTTGTAATAGTATGGATTATTAACATGGATAATTCCTTGGAATGTATGAATGCAATCACACACATATGAGATGCGGCACGACAAAATCAGACTCTCGTCAACTTTTGAGCGTAAGTTGTTGGTATTACTATGAAGCTAATTCATTTCCATTTCTGTGTGTGGAAAAAAAATGTTCTATCTTAAGTACAAGTCGAGATATTGACAATTAAAGACGACGGGGGGTAACCTGTTGTTGCAGCTGAATTTAGTGAGAAAATGGCCGATCACTTTTGTTAATCCTTATCAATCCTTATTAGGCCATGTCCCTTAATTACAATTTTTGGGCTTTTACTCACTCTATTTCAGCAATTTTAACTCTGAAATGCATTTTAGATTGATATAGAATGACTCTCTGCCCAGAGAAAGCCGGAGAACGTTTAACGCGGTTACATTGGTTAGCCTATGATAGTTCCACACATACTTAGGACAAAGGGAGGTGGAGAGGGGGTGGGGGAGGAAGAAGGACTGTCGGGGCATCACTGATGATTTTGTGACAACCTTCGTTCATCTGTCCCTATCTTCAACTGGCCTCCGTATAGTGGCAAGAGAGAGACTGGCCAATTATTTTCTTTTTTTTTTTTTTTCCTTTTCCACCTCCGTCCTGCCCGTACAGAACGTGCTTATTAGACAACGTTAGATCTTCCGATCTTGTGGCTGGGACACTGTTAGTGCTATACAACACATTACATGAACAGAATACTTAGTTAGGTTGTCAGTGTACATGTACATTGTGCTGGTCATGATGTTTCTAGTACTGATATATGTATTACAACGGTGAAGAAAAGAGCATTGAAATGGTATCATTTAAGAACCACTGGCCTTATAACACACTACTAAAAGGAAAAGCAGATACAAAAAAAAAAAAAAGATGGTCCTGCAACACAGGGGAATGGGCTAAAAATGGTTCGCGGAGAATGAGAAGACGAGGAAGAAGAAGAAGAAGAAGAAGAAGAAGAAGAAGAAACGGGAGGCCGAGGAGAAGTAGAGGAAGAAGATAGATGTGAACATTGTACCAACAGAGTCCAAGTTAAAGGCACTTGACTGGATCTTTCATCCCCTCCCCCCTCCCCTTTCAACTTCTTTTCCCCATTCCCACCCCATGTGTTGGCATACTGTCAGAAAACTGCCCACGGAAAATTGCAAAAGATCATGTAATGTTACCAGGATTGAAATCACAATCCTTTTTTCGCTCAGTTCTAGCTCATAGCACTCCCAGTGCATCCGGCATGATCCGGTGACGGTTTTTGTGCTGCTAAGTATGCGGGAAGATGGTGGCTTTTGTTACTAATCGTTTGGGTGGAAGGGCTTGCTAAAATTAATATTAAATCTTATTAGCGTTCATCAAGCTCCTGCCATGTCGACGGCAAAGTATCGTATTTTAATTTGAAAGAGAGGTGAATTTGAGACGGATAAAATCAATGAGATCAGTGACAACTGCAGAAATTATCAGTCAGAAAAGATGCTAACAGAACAAAAGCATCCTGCTAGTTCTACTGTTACTTACACAACAGCGTCAATCTTTGCTGGACATGACAAGAGAGTTTTCTCTTTCTTTTCCTGATATCTGACTTCTGCCTTGACATTTCAAATTTAATTAATAAGACAAAAATAAACTTGTAACAACGGAAAAAGATAGTGAATTCACAATACAATAACTGTCCACATTTTCACAGTTACCAGGACCTGGTCTTATTAGGAGGGCTAAGACAAGTTCAAAGATTGGGTTACTTCATCGGCGAATGGAGAATTTTTCGGTCACTCTGTTTGAAGGGTTTAACCTCAGGATATGATATGGCATAATTCTAACGTTTTCATTTTGAGAAAACATGATTTTTTGTTAAAATATACGAAACTCTAATGGTTTGGTAATGTTGGACTTATCACACTTTCGAAGCATTTTTTTTAAAATCACGATATATAACCCAAACGAGATAAAATATCATGAACTTATCAATATCTTCGAAACTGAAGGAAAAAACGGCACTTATATAGATATCTTGATCTCCTTTCCTCCCCACCACGGTTTCGCTATTTTCGGAGATTTGTAAGGGACAAGAATAACCTGACGTCCAAGCTCTCGCCAGTTTGTCTGCCCGGGCAACCAGCAACTACCAGCTGGCAATACAGTGCGGACAGTTGATGCGCCGGAAACCCTGCACCAGCCTAGAAGCATCCTAAGGAGAAGTACATAGTGGACCCGGACCCGGCCGTGCCGAACACGACCGTGTCTCACCCGTCCGGGAGAAAATATCGTGCACAGGTCAATCCCTTTTTGTGATCACTGCCACGGTTCCAGGCGTGCATTGTACACCCGGCCCGACCCGTGTGTTCAGGGCCATGTTTTCCCCGGTTGTGCAAACCGAATAATTCCCGGCAGTCCGGGTCAAGGGACTGAACTCCTTTCGATATTTCAGCACATGTGT
>JBCEWB010612843.1:0-13295 GCA_039654565.1 Peronia peronii
CCCACCCCCCCCCCCCCCCCCCCCCCCCCCTTTAATGTAAACTGTCTTTTGGTTACATAAAATCAAAAGAGTAGGCCTACTACAATTCAAGGATAGCATACACACAAAACTTCACTGCATGTGTGTATCAAGCGCAAACGTGATTTGTCTCCACAAGAACAACGCGGACTATACTGATGCTATGAAGAAGATAAAAAGACCATCCATCTATTTACCTTTTAAATACAGCAATAAAAAGATGTCTATCGCGGCGAATCACTTCGTTAGTTTTGACACCCTGATACCAAATCTGAAATTGTTTTTACGCTCTGTCATTTTCCATAAGTTTATAAACGGACATTTATTCACTGGCGGGTAAAAGATCAAAGACATGTCGCCCGCCAGCCATTTTCTTTTTCTCGGCGACCATCAAAATATCAGCAGTAGAGAGTTTGCGATTTCTCTCGTGCACGATGGGGGAGATGAGAAATACGTGACTTCTGACCTCTGTTACGCCACTTTCAGGAATTCTTGAGGACGGCTCGTGCAAATCTCGCCCTTGCGTGCGCCCGCGTGAGTGTGTGTGTGTGTGTGTGTGTGTGTGGAGGGAGCGCTGACGTGTGTGTGTGTGTGTGTGTGTATGTGTACTGTGTGTGTATGTGTAGGGAAATTCTAACATGTTGGAAAGAGACATCAATGTGCAAGAAATTACTAGGTTATTTGGTCCTATTCTAACAATAAAGTGTGAAACTGAAGAGATCCAGTCCTCCCAGACTCATTGCAGCTGATCAGTCCTAACATATTTTTACAGAGCTGGTGTATTCCTGAAAATGCTATTCTAAGAAAACCGTCGATTTACTTTTTGCGATTTCAGTCACTTTAACACTTAATGAAGTAAATACAGTTTAATGAAACTGAAATGATCTATTAGCTTGTCTTTTAATGTTATGAAAAATTATACTTGAAGGAGTGAAAATATTTTTTTTAAAAATTCAGATACTCTCATGAAAAAGGAATGATAAGTCGGACTAAATAAAAAAGAGCAAGAAAGAAAAAAAGTACTTGGTTTAAGTGCATTAGAGCTGCATTTTAGCTCAGACATAGTCTATCACTGGTTCCCAACGTTTTTGCACTTGCCACCCCTTACCCAAAAGCTTGAGACCCAAGCGACCCCCTAGTATCAACAATTTGATTTACATTTTATCTTCTGTGATGGAGAGCGAAAGAAACATCCAATAAACAATACATTCAAAAATCCTGTAATTGTTTATTAGCAAACTAATGACATCTAATGATATTGAGCCGCTGTAATAAAACGAACTTTTTTTTTTTTTTGCACTGAAACAAAAACCAAAAAGAAACAAAATAAGTAAGAAAATACAAAATGTAATTGATGAGTTAAAATTACTTGCGTAAGGCCACGCAACCCCCCTGCCAAGACTTGCGACCCCCTCAGGGGTTCCGACCCACCGGTTGCGAATCCCTGGTCTAAATAATCCATGTAGTTGGGTCATGTCATCATGACTTCGTCTCCTTTATCAGCTATTAGATCATTTGCCTAAAATATAGAGATAATCCATTCTCTTGTTGCAGGGTTGGAGAACATTTCGTTGCTTTCCAGTCTCACGGGGACTTAATCCTGTTGAACATCCCTGTTGACTTTATCCACTGTATTTGTGCACTATTATTAGCTGGAGCCAGTTCGTAAATTACTTAGCCTGTGCTGCTGTACTTTTACATTGTCCTGCAAAAGAACTTTTATGGTATCAATTTAATCGTGTAAGAATCAGATATGCTTCATCGGAGCTGGTTGGGAAATAACATGTATATTTCTTGATGCAGTTTTCATGAGAAATCATGTAGCTAGATGATTAACTTTGAATCTATTGAGATCAGTAACAAACAAACCGCCCACCGATGTCTTGGGTAACGAACAAGGAGGCTATCATTCTGTGAACCTTTAATAACATGATTCTTTCCCTTTCTCTCCTGGGGAGTGCAAGTTGAAATCTGACCCAGACAAAGGAAATGAGCTTAATTTTGTTTGTTTCCTGTCGTTGTTGATGTTGCTGTAAGCAAAAAAATCAGGGGAAAAAAATCAAAGAGAAAGAGAGAGAGAGAGAGTGAGAAAGTGAGAAAGAGAGAGAGAGAGAGGTTCAACTGGAACTGGATCTAAAAAAAAACAACAACAAAAAATTTCAGCGCTTTCATTGCACGGATGCTCGACAGCACTCAGAATATAGTCCTGACATTGCCTAATTTCTTAAATGGCTTATGACAAAATAAATGCTCTAGAACAGGTATATCCAATTAGTGCTTTATATACTCCGTTAATTTCAACTGGTTTTATAAAGATGGCCAACTTTATTTAGGCTACTAATACTTTATAAATTGTTAGTAGGGGAAGGGGCAGCGGCGGGAATGGGGTGGGTGAGATGGAGGAGTGGAGGGGGAGAGGGGGGGGGGGGAATTAAAGGGAACGATATAAACCTGCTGAGCCAGGTATGACTAATGTATATGTACAACTTAGCCTACACAAACTAGATCGCCAAATCAAACAATAAAAGGCTACCAGTAGTACAAACATTTCTTTACTTCCTCAAAGCTGACCTTATAAACAATATATAGGCCACCAGTAGTACAAACATTTCTTTACTTCCTAAAAGCCAACATTATAAACAATATATAGGCTATCACTCAATATCCTATGAACACTTCTGTCCAAAGAATCGATCTAGAATAGGGAAACAGAATTCGTTCATTATGCTGTAAAACAAATTCAGCTGTTTCGGTAAAGATACGGTCATTTATGTGTTTGGTCTGGAATAACTATCGTCACGATTAGACGATAATTGCCGGACTAAGTAATGTTTTGGCCAAATTGAGCTGAGAAATTTAATTGATTTTTAAAAAATCATATTGGTCTTAAAGCATTCTTTTCAACGTTGAATTTTAATAAATGTTTGCATCATAAGGAATAAAGCACATGTGCGATGCTGTGAAATGAATTTTTTTTTCAAATGACCAATAATGGCCAGCCGATAATCTCATGAGCATGGCGATCTGATTTCACACGTCCAAAAATTAAGAGGATTATGGTCATGTCACAAAGTGTTGCGGCACGATGAAAAGACTCTTGTAAAGAACAGCAGAGCGTAAGAGAAGGTAGGCCTGCCTAGAACATGAGATTGTAAAATTGAAGAATGGGAAGACTCAGCATCGCAAAGTGGCAAGAGACAGCAGAGAACGGCGACAAACGGCAGTGTCCGCTTATGAACGTCATGGGTGAGTGTCCTAACCATTATATAGTCAAGACATAAGAAGGAAGGAAATGAACGGGGACTTTGAAGCCGTGCTATGCTTCCTAAACAGTATTGAACTCTATACTACAGTGATTCTTTTATCGATCTATCCTATATCCATATTCATTTTCAAAGAGATAGGATTTTCCTGCACATTGAGATATCGAGCGGGATCTCCCGCCTCATACAACCAGCCATTATTTCCAAAGAACGAAGAGGATATCATGTTTCGTATTGTGGAGATCTGCGTGTAAATGGATAGTGTTTTATTATATTATTATCACATTAGGGACTGCGTTCGTTCAAAGTGATAGTCATTAGACACCTCATTCTTTGTGGTAAGCACTATGCATAGAATTTATGCAACACTACAAGACCAGGAGGGGTCATTTGGATCACTGGGAAAAAAAATGTCTACTGTGAGTTCTAAATCGGAAGTAAAAATTGTCAAGCAGTTGGCTGAAAGAGTGACTGTCAAGGTGAATGGTGATTAGAGGGAAAGTGAACAGCTGCATCCAAAAGACCTAAGGGAGCTAGTGATGTATTATTATATCCTCCATTATAATGATTTAATCGGATCCCACGAAACCTTTGATATTCTTAGAGTCATTATTTTGATTTGAGGATAACTGACGAAAGACCAGTTTCTGATCTTTTTCGCTATTTTCGTACTGCTGGCTTGTAAGCCTGAAGAGAAAGAGAGAGAGAGAGACAGAGAGAGAGAGAGAGGGAGAGGGTGAGGATTTGAGGGTTTGGGAGTTGGGAGGGGGAGCATTCCAGTCGATTTCGAAGAGATACTCAAGAAACCTCGACAGGCAGACAGAAAGACAAACATACTTATAGACAGACAGATAGATAAATAGACAGATAGACAGACTGTGTGATATACAAAATAGATAGACCGATAATATATAAATGAATGAATATATACAAAAAGTCTATGGATAGATGGATAGATAGAAAACAGCTACATCGAGAGAGATCAGACAGACAGACAGGCAGACAGGCAAATAGACAGATTGACAGACAGACAGATATGGATAACAGTGCCTTATCATAGTATCACCAAGATCTAACTTAGATCCAACCACAGCAAACTGCATTTTCCTTTTATACCAAGAAAGCTGGCCGAATAATTGAATAACTCAGGTGATTTGGATCCCAGTAAGTTACCACATGTCCCGAATAAAGACTGGCTCTCCAGACATAATATCAGCCATAATTATATTAACAGTAATCAGCACAAGCCTGGGTTTTCCACTGAATGCTTAAGTGTCAAAGTTTATAAGTACAGAAAGAAAAGAAGTGTCCAGGGGGAATTAATAGTTTAACATTTTATGTCCCAGTTGTGCATGTATTGCATAAATCTATATTATAAAATTACAACAAAACCCCCAATAGGCTTATGGACTCGAAAACTGCTAAATGGATCCATATGAAATTTGGCACACAACATCGTTGCATATGGATCTGTGTTTCTATGTACATAAACCCGAAAAAAGCTTATTATCTTTGACGTTATTCTACAAATGCGGTAATAATTGAATAACAAATTCGCGAGGGTGCTTGATCCGAATTGTACGTTCGATAGTATGACGCGTTCAAAATACGTTTTCTTTGAGTAACGTTCAGTTTAATCAACCAAAATATCAGCATCGAGGTGTGCACGCTTGCCATACACTTTAAGTCGCAGGGCTATATAGTTAAAAAAAAAAAAAATCTCCCACGCAGGCCGTGGGTTCTATACCAATCTAAACTATAAATCTTCAACAAAAGCCATAAAAGGCTTATGGACTCGGAAATTACTGAATGTATTCATCTGAAATTTGGAACACAACATTGTTGCATAAAGATCTGTGTTTCTACTTACATAAAGCCGAAAGAAACTTACTATGTTTGACGTTATTCTAAAAAGCGATAATAATTGAATATTAAACTCGCGAGAGTATTTGATCCGAGTTGTACGTTCGATAGAATGTCGCGTTCAAAACACGTTTTCTTTGAGTGACATTCAGTTTAATGACCCAAAATACCAACATCGAGGTGCGAAGGCTTGCCATACGCTTTGAGTCGCAGGGCAGTGTCGGCCTGACCTATTATTTAAATAAGTTACCACGAATGCCGTGGGTTCTCTTCTAGTAAAAATAAATACTTCAACGTACTGAAAAATAAGGAATTGATAAATATTTTACTAGAAGAAATCATAACAATATTGATAACGAACAATATCACTGGTCAAATGATTTTACTTTATGTTTTTGAAATCCAACATTGATTTCCGTTAAGGTTGCCAAGGTATCTCTTTAAAAGCTATGACGGATTCTAGAACTGCAGTAAAGCTCTTCTCTTTAAGAGATTTTCACCGTGATAGCTCCACAGGAACTAACTAGGCGTAACAGAATTACAGTGCTGTTATTATAAATAACTTGTTCTGTAACCATAGATGGCATGTATAAGATGTTTGATCTTGTGAGATGCATAATCGAACGCACCTTGACAAAACACCTTTTTCAATCCAGTGTAACCGTTTCCTTCACATTTCAAATGTAACTTTCCACAGTGTGACAAGAGCATCTATTGTTTGTTTGTTTGTGGTGGGATTTATCAGCACATCAGCACGATCACAGCTCTAATGTGCCTATTACGGTGGGATACGTTTATATGTCATAAAAAAAAAAAGGATCGCAGTATATTATGTAAAGTATGATACCGCATGGCCGATGAGTTTAAGGGTTATAAACGGAATATCAAAACGTGTATATAAATTTGCATAATCAAAGATTGTTAATTAACAAAAGACTGATAGAACTAAATATGCACTTCCTATTGTATAATTGCATTCTTTGCAAACTTCAGTTATATTGATTCTCTAGACTATGTGCTATTTTTTTCATGGAAAATGCATAAATTCTGATTCAGTTGAAGCACCTTAGCATTATAATACGAGAGCTCTTTGTCTACGCTGTACATAGGCTGCCTGATCTCGTCAAAATAATGCTTGTCGAGGTCGATTTGGCGGCCCCAGTCGATGGCGTTGAAAATTAAAAAGTAAGTTCATCCAAATCACCATCAAAATAAAAACATACAGCTAATCGTATAAACTGAAGAACTTATTAATAAGGTCAAAGCGGTGGCCGAGATAGCCTTCTGTAGGAGGGAGGGGGGGGGGGGGGGGGCTAATGTAAATAAGGGGAGGAGAAGGAAGTTTAACACAAAAGTGTCAACAGAAACAGCCAGAGTTCTCAAGGTTTCGTAACTGACTTGAAAGTTTATGTTTAAGGAATGAAAGTTTATGCTTTGTTTTGAGTTTCGAAACAGCATGCGTTCTATGTTGAACGTTGTATCTTGTTTCGGAGAGAACATTGCAAAATATGATCAGCCAGCCCAGGACCAGTTCGATCCCTTCACACTTCTAGTGTTAATCTTATACAAAGTAGATAAAATTTCGTTTGATCTCAATATAACGTGTCCCCTAAATGTTTGAACAGTGGATAGAAATGAATTTGATTTGGGATATATTGCCAATTTTTTTACCAACTTTAATGTACCTCTCTCTCTCTTTCTGTGTCTGTGTGCGCATGTGTATGTGTGTGTGTGTGAGTGTGTGTGTGTGTGTGTGCTTTGCGTGTCCATCCGTAAAAACTACACTGTCGGAACTTGAAGACACCTTTCTCAAAGAGATCTCCCTTGATTTGCCCATGTCAGCTCATTCTCAGATGAAGGCCACTAAATACGGACCAAATCAGGAGGACAGAAAACAGAGATCAGGTGAGGGCGTGAGAAGAAAAGAGGTAGTGAAATGGGGCTGGGCTGAATGAGAGAGAGAGAGAGAGAGGAAGAGAGACGGTAAAAAAAAAAAAGAGAAAATAATGTGAATACAGAACTGAGACAGCCAGAAAAATACAGAAGGACGGACGGCCAGTCGGACTGACGGAAAGACAGACAGAAAGACAGACGAAGAGACAGACAAAATGTTAGATAGATGAAAAGATAAATAGATAGACGGATAGACGGACAGACGGTTAGATAGACAGACAGACAGACAGATGGACGGACGGACGGACAGACAGAATGAAAGATAGAAAACAAGATAAATAGATAGATAAATAAATGAATGGATGGATGGATGGATTGACAGATGGATGGATGGGTGGGTGGATGGATGGATGGATGGATGGATGGATGAATGGATGGATGAATGGATGGACAGATGGATGGATGAATGAATGGATGGGTGGGTGGATGGATGGATGGATGGATGGATGGATGGTTTGGATGGATAAATTCGATGAGTTATAAACTGCCAAAAGAGCCAAATTGCTCTACGGCATTTAAGCGAGCCAATGGCCTGTCTGATCATTTCACGATAGGAAAGACGGAAGAAAAACTAGGATCAGATAATATGAATCCATTTCCCGAGGGAAATCTTGTGGGGGAACGAAAAGAAAATACAGAGCAAAATGACATGGATAAGCATATTGTGCGGATTGGCCCTGAGATTTTTGTCAACTTGTAGGGCAGAAAAAAAAAGAAGAATTATTAAAATGGTCTTCGATTTGATATGAGTTTGGATACATAACGTAATCTAGAAATATAGTGCTCTTAACGGCACATATCTAACCCTATTAGTCTTATTGGTTTTGATGTTTCCTTCCTGGGCTCCAGCTAAATGTAATGGAATGTCTGGTTATCATAGTACTAATACACTATTATCCTGTCCTCACCATCATCTTTTCTTCTGGATACCGGTGTTTATGTGGCCTCAAAATCCTGTTTACAACGCCACTTGTGGGCTTATGGATTATGATGTGCAAAAGTGTAAGTGTTGAAAACAAACACATACATTAGACGAGGAAATGAGTGATGAAGGCCAAAAACACCGATAAGGATTGGGCTGTTTTAATCTGTAGAAAATCCAAGATTGGACAGATTCCAGTAATATTAAATATCCAAATTACAGTCCTCAAATCAGTAATTTCCATGGCTTACTTAAATTCTAAACTTCGATGTTCACCAGGAGCTCCAATACAGAAAATCACAATTTCACTGCTCAGACTTTCATACACATGAGTCGTTCTATAACCATATAAAGTTCTCAATGCACTGTTCATACGTCTTGTACCTCATGACCCTAGAGGGTGGAAATCATAAGGAATGAGTCTTGGACTTCTCAGGAGACGGCTGGGACGACTCCAGTCCCACATAGCATAGGGGATGGATTGATAGTGATAGTGTGTTGGGGTCTAACGGCACATCTGCAAGATAATGGCTATGTTGTGCTTACACGGTGGGTACAACTACATAAGAATGAGTCTCTGGGACGACTCTCTCAGGGACGACTTCTGGGGACGATTTTCCGGGACGACTGACTTACTAGTCAAAACGACTGGCGTTTTATGCTATTTGATACCTCAAAGAAGGTTTTGCGTCTGAACACCATAGAATGTCGTAATTTCCTGACAAGGTCATGACAAAGACCGGAATTAACAAGTAGATTTCACAATAATTAAGATGGAAAAAACATGGCTAGGTTACTGTTTTGATTTCGACATGCGTGGGTGATAATATCTATGAGGGGGCAGTGAGGCACCTCATTGCTGGCTTCGCCAAACCTAGGGATCTTTGACAACTACGAAGCTGCATTCACGATATGTAATTCACCTATGACGCAGTTTCTTTGACAAAATTCCAATTCAATTGTCTAACGGAGTTTCTCCGATTTGACTCGCCTTCGCTTTGAAGTTTGTTAGGGGAGGGAGGAGGGGTCGAAGGGTAGGAAGCGCCTCTCGCGGGAGGGAACAATAGCAAGAGTATTATTTTACATTTAACTACGCAGCCTCGTGGGACGTCACCGTTTCCTTGCATCGCACTTTCAAACTTTTGCGACATAACAATGGGGGTATCTTACAAAGGTTAAGCAAGTACATTTGTTCAAAATTTCATCAGCTCATATATATGTTTCTCTTTCTCCCCCAGCCTCCCCCACTCTCTCTCTCTCTCTCTCTCTCTCTCTCTATTTACCTATGTTCCTATCTACCCAGCTGTCGATCTAACTATCTACTGCCTACCCATCTACCTATCTACCAACCTGCCTACTTACCTACCTACCTACCTGTCTGGTTGTCTGCCTTTTGTCTAGCCAACTGTCTGTCCGTCCGTTAGTCTGTCCACCCATCCGCCTATTTGGCTGGCTGGCTTTCTACCTATCTGTTCTATCCATCTTAATGATCCCAGGACTGATTTTGAATGAACATCTTATGAATCTCAAACTAGTGAACTGACATAGATAAACTAGAGTACAGAACATCAAAATTTCATGAAAATCTTTCCATCAAATTGGGCTCTGTCTACTGGCACTCTTTGCTCTACGGCAGCAGCTTATCTCCGCCACTCCGAAGATGTTGAATCTTCAGTAGCTAGCATGGGTAACAAGTTGACGAAGTTAGCCCGGTCCGCAACGATGGTATCACTGAGTGGGTGGGGTGAGGGGACCGACCAATGGACAGCGCTCCTCTGCTCGTCAACGATCCGGGTAGGCCTAAACAACAACCCCACACGGAGGGAGGCATGCTGACACTGCCAAGTTAGGGAACCAAGAACCGTTATTTATTTATCGTATCTATTTATTTTATAATCTTATTCTTATTTATTTATCTAATACTTTTTCATCTCAGTTTTTTTTTTAACAGGAAACCGCTGAGTAAGCATCCGCAGGAGGTTGAAAAGCTAATTTATACCGTAACCCTAGCTAAAGGTAACTGATTCCTGCCCAGGAAGATATCAGCATGAATGTTCATAACATTTGGTGGAGAAAGAGATAACTGTGATTAATCTTATTTGAGAGAGAAAATGGTTTTAATTAATTATTAGGATACTTTCTATCTAAAAGCACACCATATCAAACAACACAAAGGACTCAAAGCAATTAGTTATTTGTTGTACGATATCATGGAAGTCAGAACCTCTGGTGAGCTGGCATTTTTGTTCATGTTTTCCTTACGTTCAAACCGCTGTGCAAGTGTGTTCAACTGACTGTGGGCTTCCATCGACGTTTTAAATTGTATTTTGCAAAATCTGATAAATATGAATTAATAGCAGAATCATAACACTATACAAATTATAGAAAGTAATAGATTCCCTTCTCTTCTAGTCATTGCTTTGGCAGTGAAGAGAACTGAATTTCACAATTTCTTGAGATCATATAGTTCCCAGTCCTCCAAACTCTGGTCTTATTGAACAATTGAGTTTCACATCTTCCTGAGATCATGGGTTCTTTAGTTATTTGAACTGCTATTAAACTGAATTTCACATCCTCCTGAGATCATAGAATTGTATTTCTTTGAACTGTTATTGAACGACATCACATATTTCTGAGATCACAGAATCCTCAGTTCTTTGATCTAATATTGAAATGAATTTCACATCTTCCTGAGATCATAGAACCGTCAGTCTTTGAACTGTTGTTAAACGAGTTTCACATCTTCTTGAGATCTTAAAGTCCTCAGTTCTTTGAACTATTATTGAATTGAGTTTCACGTCTTCCTGATATCACAGAATCCTAGATCTTTGAACTGTTATTGAACTAAATTTCACATCTTCCTGAGATCATAGAATCCCTAGTCCTTTAAATTGATTTATTGTGCTGAATATCACACCTTTCTGAGATCATAGAAACCTAAATCCTTTATTATTGAACTGAATTCACATCTTCCTGAGACAATGGAGTCTTTAATTCTGTGAGCTGTTATTAAATGGAATTTCAAATCTACCTGAGGTCACAAAGTTCTCACGCAGTCCCTAACCTCCAAATCCGTAAGACAATTTTGCCAGCAACATCTCATTGACTGGTCTTCACTGAAAGTCAGTACTGAAATAAATCATCAGTTGATCAAAAAAGAAAAAAACGAGCGAAACAGACAAAAACCCACATGTTCCGGCGAATATATCACAAGAGTAAATGAAAGAAAGGGGTTTCAATAACCTGGAAATTGCAGGGGTTAAGATGCCATCATAATAAATTTGGCAAATTCAAAACAACGTTATACTAGGAAAATGAACACTGTTTCACCCGAAAACCATTAAATTGCGACATCGACAATAACAACAAAAAATAAACATGACAGCTGATTTCCGAACAGAGATTAGACACAGAATACTCCTCTGAATTCTATATTAATTTGTTTTGTTGTTGTTGTTGTTGTTGTTGATGTTGCTGTTGTTGTTCATTCAAGACTTTCCTTTAAGCATAAAAGAGCTGACATTTTTAAAGATATTTCATTTTCCCATTCTGTCATTGGCAGCAGCATCGACAAAAGCAACATTAACAAAAAAATGTTTTTAAAAATCAGAAGAGGCAAAAATAAGCTTAGGTCCTGAGGAAACGCCCTGTCGACTTCTCAAAAAAACCGACATGACTTTGTTCAGATGATAGTCTTGAGTATTAGTATCAATAACGTATTATTGATATGACAAGGACATTTCAAGCTAATATCTTTCCTTTCTCCTTACGTCAAAGTGTCTTTCATTTCGCAGTCTTTTCTTTTCGAAATGTCTAGCCGATCTTATCTAGTCTTCGTGTCCCACCGTCTATAACAAAATGTACAGTTATCTTCGTGTCTATTCGGGCTACATGAGACCTCGGCCGCCTGGGTAACGTGCCAGTTGCGAAAGGCTGGAGTTAGGGATAGGGTTGAAGTTAGGGTCAGCGGTAGACTGGGTAAAACTTTAAAGTTACATGAAAGTGACACGGACTTAAGTCCGTCCAGCCATGCCTTAATTCTCCTATCTCGGTCATTCCAAATGTTTTCTTTATATTCGCTTCTATTTCGTGCGCTGCACTTTCGAAGAAATCACTCCATTCGTAACTTTCTATGAACCATCTACTGACTTCTTGAAGTTGAGTGCACTGGGATGTGTTGATGTATCTGTCTACCAGCTTGATGTAATGTCCAGTTGAAAGTTACGGCTTCACGTGCTTATAGTCCACCACAGCAGCTCTTTTATCCGGTCCTCAGATTCATTAGCGAGCCAGCCTGTCAATCTCTGAAAGCATTGATTCGGTCGGCGTCAGGAAGTCTTGGGGAAATAGAATATGTAAATATGACGGATACTAAAATTGAAATCAGAAGGGTCGTTACATGGATTGCAATCGTCCATTAGATGCCTAGCTACTCAAGGTGGTAATTATAACACACAAACACAGAAAAACAAGATTTTCATATGAATTGCTGTCATATCAAATGTTCAGCATTGTTTGTTGAAAAATCTGCTCTCTCCGTTTGACATCTTTAAAATTAAATCATAGTTATTCGGTAATTATTTATCTGTCGTTGATGCTTCCTTTACATAGCCCAAGTATCGCGACTTTAATTTCAAACACATGATAAATCAATATCCTTTTATTTGGTTTTGTCTTAAAAAGTAATATCGCAGGACAAAAAGCTGAATGAGTTTCCTTTCTCTCAATCATATGGATAAACAAGGAGCAGGAACTATAATTTGTCATAAACACTGCTGAATATTTGATATGATAACAATTCATATGAAAATCTTGTTTCTAAATCTTTTGTATTTTTAATGTGAAAAAGTCATTTCTTTGGATAGATATGCTACAACACATGAAATCAGATACAGAAAAAGACCTTGCCTATCTTGATAATATTGAGTTGTATTACATCTATCGCTGTTATTTTGTTTCTGGTAGGGATTTTTTTTTCTACCGTCATGAACAATCAAAATGTTAGTTCATTAAAAAAAATAACAACAAACGAACAAACAAACAATACAAAAAAGCTATTATAAAAGATATTACAAAGAACTGAGATTGCTCTTACTCTTATTATTTCTGGATACTTTTTTGTTTTGTTTTGTTTTGGACCTGTACTGTTACGTACAATGTTATTTACACTTGCATCAGCCCCACTGTTGTTATTATACACATGGAATAGAGAGGGTGGATTGGGGGCGGGGGGGGGGGGGGGGGAGGGTAAAAAGAAACAGGAAAAAAAAAACCAA
>JBCEWB010612954.1:0-17954 GCA_039654565.1 Peronia peronii
TGTTGAAAAGACAAACAGCTTCTTGTGTCGGGGGGAAAGGACCCCCCCCCCCCCCAAAAAAAAAAAAACCCAACTTAAAACAAAAAGAAAAATCACACACGAACACACATACATAGACGCACATAGGCGTACTTAGATTAGATCGATTCAGGGTGACATTTAACTGGGTCGATAGTTCGCCCATCATAATCTTACTCAAAAAAGTAAGTGCGGTAGTCAATTGACAGTTATACAGTACTAACGTGATTTGAAAAAACATTCTTTTTTTTTTTTTAATCAAACTTAAATAATTTCATCTCTTTTTCAAATACATATTGCACGTTCCATGAAGACAACTTGCAACATTTTAATCTTGAAGAACTTTTTGTTCACTGTGTATTATAACACTTAACAAAAGGCGCAAAGTGAAAATGCTATTCTCTCCAAGCAGTATTTTGAAGGAGAAGGCGTTTTTGTCATAGTACGTTACTTAGAATAGTACTGCAAGGTATCGATAGGCCAATTGATTTTTTGCTCTTCCTTCCGGATCTAATTTCCCGTCCTGTTTTTCGCAGAGAATAATTATCCTGTTCGCGTCTCCACATAGAAGAGCCACTTGACCTGGTTAGAACCAAAGGCATACTATTAAAATGTATGAGTATGGTTTGAACAAAGTTCAAGCCCCTGAATGACGTATTGATTCACTGTTTGTTAGCAAACATAATCTGTCATTCTGTGGTCCTCTACCGATGTCAAAGACCATATGATAATTATACAAACCCTATGATGATTATACAAGCTCAACCTTAACCCTAACAGACATGGAACCGCCTTTAAAACAAATTGTAAATGATGTGCTATACGAGAGATGCATTTCCACAATCTATTCTTACTATGACCATTGTTTTGTTTGTTAGTCTGTTTTAAATAAAAGTCTGTGCTCCAAGATCATTTTGCTGTATCAAACACCCAACACCTCAGCTCTCAGTCAGTGGAAGCCATTCCCAACAGAAGCAATGGATCATTTTACCGCAGTGGATGGAACACATTTTGCTGACGACTATTGTTTACAATTTTATTTAACAATTTTTTTTTTCACGATGTACGGGATACTTTTAATATTAACCCAGAAACAGTTAAAAGTGAATCAATTGAAAATATGAGGTATAAACAAGTGTGTTGTCTTGTCCCTTCCTTCCCATACCCCCCCCCCCCCCCTTAACTTTAACAACAGTCAAGCCCAACACAAATAAGTGACAAGGAATAACGAATAGAAAATTAGAACGTGAGCAGAGAGAAGACAGACTTAGATCTACATGTGTATATCCAAACGTTGTCATCTAAACGGTCAAATTGTCCACAGTGGTGTACTGATGAAAATAGGTTTAAATATATTGTACATGTACCCTATATCTATTGACAAAAGTTTCATGGAAAGAGTTGTATATTGCTGGACTTGAACAGCGAATTGGGGATTGAATGTAATGAAGATAGTTTGATATTGTTTTCATATTATTGCAGAAACTGAAAGAAATTAAATCTCTGAATGAGGAAATTTTGCTCCTTTTGGCAGATTATAAGTATATCAGGACGTTGTGTAGGGAATTTATAGATCTTAAAGCGTTAATTTTTGCTCCCTTTTCTCCTGATTTAAGCTGGTGCTGAGGGATCCTCCAATGTTTCAATTTTAATATTGCTGGCTACAGCCAAACTAGGTCAAAACTTGTAACAATTCAACCAACACATGGCTCATTCTGATTGGTTGCGAGACAAGTAGCGAATAAGTTCAACTCATCAACTTGGGGGTTAGAGACTAAGAGTAAGACAACATATGATGTGTATCTGTATAGCATTTTATTGACAAAATAGGACATCATAATCGCCATACTATAACATTAATCCTTTAACATGACATACACACCAAACTTTTTAATCACAATCATCAGTAGTAAGACAGGGCCAACTTTAAGTGAAGTACTTTTCAAAACTGATGGACAAATTTAAAACTAAACTTTGCTTGCAATGTTTTTCCAAGGAGACACAAAATTTTACCACATACACACTCAAATTCAAAACTCCACTTTATACACATACCTTGCACATCACAAACCATCTTTCCATGTTACACATTTGAAACATTTGATAAAGAGATATGTCCTCTCTTGCTTAAAATTAAATTTCTCAGTGTTTATCAAACATCATAAAGATCTACAACTAACAATTCGTGGACTTCCGGATGTACACATTCTATGAAAGGCTGTCATTCATGAACATGTACAAGACCAATGCATACACATGTACATCTACCAAAGGACAAAGTATTGTGCCAAACTCTTACGAGTTCTTTTTTTAAAAAAAAAACTCTTCATTATAAAGGGAATAGTTGACAGAGAGCAAAGATTTCAGCTTTTACTATTTTTGATTCATTGGTTTTAATGTCCATAGTCTGTAAGATGCAATAAATTCAAAAAAATTGCACATCTGAAATCTGTAAAGTGCATCAATAAGTAGAATAGCTGAGAAAATTCTTTCATCTCCAGTAACTATTCCATGTACAAACTTGCAGTATTAAACTTCAGCGTATACAACCAGAATATGACCAGATCAATGTTGATGTCAATGAAATCAAACACGAGCTGAGACTAAACTTTTGTCCTGTCTCTACCATGGATATTACATACCCTGAGCTTAATGAGACACCATATATATATGAGGTCTAAAACCTAACCTGCTTGAGTGTCTAACAATTCACTAGGAGAAATGTGTAGATAATGATTTTTTAAAAAATTTCTTTTTTTCTTAATTTGGATCCCCACAAGCATACTAAAAACATGTATATTACATATGTATAACATGACTGTCGCTGTGGAGCATTTTTGGAGCACTGAGCATAACAGGAATAAAATATGTGTATAGTTTTTTTCAATGATATTTTGTACATCTGTTGTATTTGAGCACATACATGAGGTGGCTCTGATATCTGCACATTACATATAAATTATGTGTTATGAAGTGAACAAATAATAACTTTAACTGTTTACAGTCACGTGTCGAGCAACCACATGAAATGAGTTAAATGTCATATGAGGCTTAATGAGCCATGTTTCCAGCCAACAAGTTACATGTACTTCAATACAAAAGCACTGTGGGGAAAAAATCACTTTTAAAACAATGGTGGCAAAAAAATTATCACTGAGAGAAAAGACATTTTCATAATATGATGAATTTTTAAGAATTTTTTGTTACATCTGTTTCAAAGATCTAAAAAAATAGTGATATTTTCCCTTTCTTCAAAATGCATATATCATACATATACTTCTTGTACCTGGCAACAGGAAGCAATTTGGCTAATGGTCAAAATAGCTATTTGACGGAGTTGGATTCTACTGACCTTGAGGTCATAAAATCAATTTTTCACGTAAGTACTGGATATTCCCAAAAAGAAGAGTTATAGCTAGCAGAACAATTTTTTCACCAATGGAACTTATTTTCCTTTCCATAGACATCATTTTAATTCTATATAGGTGGCTGAAAAGTCCCAAGTCCAGTGTCATATGTTTTTTTTTTGGGCCATTCTGACTTTTGTGCCTTTTTGAATAATCATATATTCGATTTGATTTCCTGCCGTTTCAATTGATATTTCTGATATTTTAATTTGTTCTCATCTTAGACATTTTGCTATATAGATCTTTCCATTAAGTTCATTTCTTATCATCAGTTGATGTCCTGGGACTTTTGAGCCATCTTGTACATGGAAAAATTAGACATTAGACCAATTTCTCCTGGTTGCATGACATTTTACTTCCCCTCTAAAATCCTTTCCCAAACAGCACACAAAGTACTGGAAAGCTGAAAGTGGGTTGACAGAAACAGACTTAGAGTAGGACTATCGATGCTGCAGTGAAGGCCACCAGAATGATGTGGGCAGAGCTGGGGAGGACTTGCCAGAATTGTGTGTGCCTGAGGAGTGTTGCTGTGGCCCAATGTTCCCCAAGGAAAACAACAGGCATGAGAAGAAGAAAAAGAAGACACAAAATGCTATTGATAGCTTCAAGTCCAGATAGTGTCTTGTCAAACATATGACTAACAAAACAGCCACCAATCAGTGTATGATAAAGAATGACATTTCCCTGGCCCACATTTCAATTTCAAGGTGCATTTATATATGCTGAAGTGTCTACTACATAAACAGACTTGCAATGTAAGATTAAAAATGTCAATTATGTGGAAAAGAAAGAAATGTGTAATTTTTGATGGGGCAAACAATAGTTTGCATGAGGCAGGGACTTGTTATGCAAGATTAGATATGTCAATCATGTGGAAAAGAAAAAAAGTGTGCAATTTTTGATGGGCCAAACATAGTTTGCATAAGGCAGTGACAATGCACATCCACAGCTATAAGTCAGCCATGCCACACATCAGAGTACATCATGTCAAATGATGGAAAATGAAAAGACTGTGAGTATTTTTTCATGTTCACAACTGAACAACTTTATAAGGAATGAAAATAAAAGTATTCTCATAGCTCAAGAATATGTATCAATGATACTCACGTCTTTTGTGCCCATCTACTTTTCTAGACTTCAAAAAGGTTGCTTCCTTTTGTCAGTCATACAAAATACATTCAACAGCATTTCCTCATAAATATACCCTATATTTTCACAGCTAAAGCACGGTTACGTTTTTCTACATACGTCTTTCAACCTCCTGGTGGAGATTATTTTTAAAAAATTGACAAATAAATAAATAAAAAATACTGACATGACAATTCCACATTATACTTGTGTATATCATTTTCTACAGGATGATCTAGCAAAGAATACAACTATTGTGTTTTTTTCCTCTTCTGAATCAAAATGAACAGTCACTGCTGAGTTACATTGAATATCAAGATTACAAATCCATCTATCATCCTGCTACAGAATCTGTGACAGTTTACACCCCACTGACAAACAACATAAAAACCAAGGTCTGCCAAAAAAAAAAAAATGTAAATTCATTAGATTGATTCATTTCTGTGGTGAATGTCATTCCTGTTCAGAATCACAGAATCTATAGGTCTGTCAGGCAGAGGTATGATCAGCAGTTGCTTTAGAAATGGTGATGAACGAAACATAACTTCAGAGAAAAAATAAGACAAAAACAGCATGTCTCATATAATGATGAAAAAGGAAAAAATCTAACAAAAAATGACAAAGATTCTGTAGCTGGAAAAAAAAAAAAAAAAAAAAAAGAAGATAAGTAATGAAACTCAAAATGTGAAAAGAACACATGAAACCATTCCCTTTTACTTTCAGTCACGATAACCGCAGTGGGAACTGTCCATGAGGAGAAAGACAAGCACAGGCAATGTTCTGATTGATGGGCTAAGTCTATCTGGTACTGCTGCCCATCCCTCTGTGTGGTGTCACCAAACTTTCCAGCTTCTCAAAGTGTTTTCTGGCATTCTTGATGTTGAGCTGTGTGGCTGCTGAAGCTGAAAAACCAACAAGTGAAACAAATAAACATGTATAAATAAAAAACCAATGATGTGTGCTATGCCTGCAACTTTGCTTGCTAAACACATTCACAAAAAAGGAGATGGGGAGTGTGAAAGATGTAGCAAATATCTAAAGAACATATGAATCTATTTTAGAACCCTCAGTGTTATTAGCTTTCATAGTGAATTGCTAAGATTTTCATTTACAAGGTTTGTCCAAGAGTTGCAACTTTTGTTTTGAATGGTTCCGAATGAATCCACAATTCTCCACAACAGAAGTGTTAAATCAATATTGACATATTCCTTGGATTTAATGGTAACTCCCATCATCTTCAACAGCTCAATCAGGGTTTCTCTAGCTGAAAACAGGTCATCTTCATGCCTCTTCTAAATGTTGTAGACACATGAGGACTTGTGGAGAACAAATGCTAGACTGACAGAAAAAAAAACAACAACACCGCCAGATAACATGTTAATGACCAGCGATGACAAAACAAGAGTGTCGGTACAAAAAAGAGACTAAAGAAAAGGTGAAGAAAGATTTGGAAACATCCCAGGCTTGAGAATAACATCCAGCATCTTCATCAATTTGTTCTCAGAGTTGTAGGAAATATAATGGGAATGAGCCATTTTTTTCAGCCAGCCAAAGTTACTCCTCTTTGTCTGATACAAGAAAGATAAAACAAGCACTGCAAGGAATGGAAAAAAAAAAAAAAATCACTTTTGCTCCTGTTATTTGAAACATGTGCAACAAAAAAATATGCAAAAATTATCCCAATGAGACAAAAAAGATCCCCATCATATGTTGAATTTTTCAGCGTCTTCTGTTGCTCATATTCCAAATAACAGGAGAAAAAACACTTTTTCGATTCTTTACAATGCATGTTTTTATACCTCCTGCAGCTGGCATCGAGAAATAATCTGACTGACAGTCAAAACAGCCCACTGGAAATAAGTGGAGGACAAAAAAAAAACAAATATACCCTAGGCAAATAAACACACAAAAATAGAGGACTACAGAAAGATTAAAAAAAAAAAAAAAAGACTGAAGACGTGTCAAGGACTGGGAAGCAACGATAAGGATACGAAACAAAAAGAAGACTAGGGACAGTCACTGAGCTATCACCACTTACGTATAGAAGTGTCTGACATCACCACCATGACCACCATGTTTGGAGTAAACATCTCAATGAAAGCTGCAAACGAAGAGTTCCGCACTTCCATGCTCTCGAAGGCTGCCCCAATTTTGCTACAGCTCAGCTTGAACTGTTTGATGATGTTGCTGATTTTTTCAAAGCGATGGACGTCCCGGTGCTGGATTCTTTCACAATATGAAATCACCTGGAAAACATGGATCAAAAGCACACTGGAATATGTATTTACTAATTCTGTTTCAAAGATGCAAGCTGTTGTCTGAGATATTGAAGTCTCAATTCTGTTTCTGAAAAAGATCAACAGTGATATAAATATTTTGCTTAAAACTATCAAGATGTTATGACTCCCCATACTCTCCTCCCCATACACACTCAATATACGTGATCTATAAATAAGACACAATTTGTCAGTATTAGAATGAGTAGCTAACCTGGTCTTAGTCTGACCTATCATAAGTTTGATCAATTAGAAGACAAAAATGGTTTAGTCTAGCTAATATGCGGATGGGGAGACATTACAAAAACAATAGAAAATCTCTCAGTTGCCAGTATCCAGGAGTGCAAAGACATAAAGACAATGAAATCCCATGACTATTCATGATTTCCCTTGATATTCAACAATGAATTTGCACAAATTATTCAACTGGACATCTGATCCAAAAAATGCTGTGAATGAACTAAAAGAACTGAGCGCAAATTTGTCTGCTAATAAATCAGTGACCATGTAAGTTTCCATGAGTTTTAATGACTGACCCACAAATCATGTGATTCCCACTATTTTAAATGTTATAAAAGTTCTAGCATTTTTCTTCATATCACAGAATTCCATCTCAGGACACAAAAATTACCGATTACTAGCCAGGAAGTAACAAACTGAAACTGTACCACAGGAGAGGAAAAGAAAGGGTGACAGTTATACCTGAGGCACATGACTCTTCCCCACCCCCATGACACACACACAAAAATGAGCTGAGTCCTACGACTAGGTGGTCAACATAGACTCAGTGAGCTGTTGTGACCAGGTTCTCCTTCTCAATCAATCAAACTGCAGTGTTTAACAGAGTCAAGACATTGGATTAGACCCCATGGACTGATCTCAGATCTAGATTCTAGACTCCATGAGAAAAAAGTTCCATACTGGACCAAGTGGCTTCAGAAGGGTTACAATTAATGTAACAGTTACAGTAGAATTAGGGTGAGATCTGAAGTTTATTCAAGTATCCTGGAACATTTAGTTACAATATTAGACCACCTGGTAGCAACAGACCATTGGACTATTTTGACCACACCTCTCCTTTCCTTGGACAAAACAGAAAATTATTCTCCTTGGCACTGAATGATACAATGCTCTTGCTAGAGCTGACAACTGCACTTACCAGAAAAGTGGCTTTCTCAAATAACAAGACCTCATCAGCATCTAATATTTCTGCAAAGCTGGAAAGGTTTTCCTCCAGCTGTGTGACATTGGGGATGAGCTGGTACACAATGGAAGACCAGGCCTAGCAAAAACATAATTGGGAAGATTTTCTTATTTATTTATGAGTGTCATGACTCTTCAGATGGTCCGAACATTACTAAGGATAGTCAGGATGCTCCTCTCAGTGAGAATCAAGTCATAATTTTATGAGCTATTGAACTGCTGGAAGTAAGCAATGTATGCAATACATGGCCAAGAAGTACTAGAACTTGATGGAAATTACATTTTAAATTTTCATATTTGAGAATGAAATTCAAAGATTTACATTTTGCAGACCAAAACCGACCTCTAATTCTGACGCTTTGTAACAATAAAATTTCCAAGATGTGAGCTAGCTTTTTCTATTTTGAACAATGTTACGACTATTCACATAAATAACAAATGCAATGTATTCCAGCAACATGCAATACCAAAACAAGTTTTAATTTTTCAATTTTTTTCTTATGAAACTAGTAGCTGTTTGGATAGACAGCCAATCCCACAGAAACCAGACAATGTAAAATTTTATTCTATAAAGAAAGTTTAAAAAAAAAAAAAAAAAAAAAATAAAGACCTTGTAAAGTGTTTCATCCCAGATGGAGGTAGCAAAGCAAGTACAATCAAGTGGTTTGGACAGTCGCTTTAAGTCCTCTTGTCTCTCATGAAAGATCTGGGGAAAGACAATAGAAACTGTCATTCACTCCTTTGTGAACTTGGTAAGGATGGAAACAAATGTCTTGCAGCTAATGAAAATGAGTTGTATGTCAATTCTCCACCAAATTAAGTTGAACCCATCCTGTGAAGCCTTAATTCATACATTTTCATATGATGAAATGAGTTTTTGAGATAACTTGATTTGTAGATAAGAGATATTGCAAATTAGAAATATAATTTAGAAAACAAATCACAAAGTGATATTCACTTAGCAACATCCTTTTTCTTTTTGAACCTAGCAACATTTTGATATATTTATAATCTGCCCATAAGAGCAATATTTGCTTATCAAAGATTAATATTATTTCAATTTATGCAATATGAAAATGAACTGATATTAGACCACCTTCATTCAACCCCTGTCTCTGTTAAAGTCCAGCGACTTACAACTCATTCTGTCCGGCCGTGAGACATAATACCATTCACAACACCCTCGTCCTTATCTTTGTCAAAAAATAAAACAGTCGTACTGGCCAAAAATAATTTTACCAACCACAACAATGAGCTTGACCTTTCTCTTTGTCTAGAAAATAAATGCGAACACAAAGCAGAACTCTCATGATCTTCCATGGATATTTTCACCAGTCTGAAATGTTCACTTCAGCTGTTTTGGTGCTTCTAAAATGATTTGGTAAGATAATATGATCATGTCTGTGACAGCATTCAGCTTTTCATTCTGTTTCAGTTGTTCGCATTATCTACTAGAGGAAGGAGATCACTAGGAGGCTTAAGTAAATATGAACTAAAATCATGTTAGCATGCACCCCTTGTCAGTTGGAGCACTGGTTCAGCGTCAAAAACAGACAATCTAAACATACGTCCTGACTCCATCCAGGTTAAAATGAGGACCCATCTTTTGGCAGCGAGTGCTATTGTTAGAGTGATAACGATTTCAATGTCTGATAGACAGTCATCTTGTACGCTTTCCAGAAAGCAGGGAATGTGTGTGGTTGCCTCCATTGGGTCTGCCAGGATAATAATAAATTGTAAAACACTTGGAGCCTATAATGCATAGGAATAAATATTAAAAACCTGCCATGAACTAAGTAAATGATCAGAAATTTGAAGAAAACCTATGTCAAAGAGTTTGTCATGACAACAGAAAGCAGAAAATCTTACAATATCTCTCTGGTCATCTTGTACCAAGTCCATCTTGTGAATGAGACAAAACACCTTAGCATCAGGGGAATTTTGGAGTATGGCCTCCAAACAGGACTGGTAGTAGTGAATATCCTTCTCCAGCTCACGGCTTTCAACGTCAAAGACGTAGATCAAGACTTCAACATTTCTGAAAATGTTGTCTCTCTGACTAGCGAAATAATTCTCCATGAAAGCTTCTTGCCTGCAAACAAAACAATCACAATAGATAAATCAGTATAACTAAAATGTATAAATTTTGGAATACAACTATGAGACTAAAGAACAGACTCTATAATGTAATTGTTAATCTAGATGTAAGGTGAGTGAATATGCATTTCAATAAATGAGGAAAATCATATGAGACACAACACAATGAAATCAGGCTCTTGTCAAATTTTGAACATATTGAACTATTAGTATCATTGTGAAGCTTATTCATTTCCCTTTCTGTGTGTGAAAAAAAATTTTGTACCTTGGTTAGAAGTCAAAATATTAATAACTAAAGACAAAGGGGGTGACCTGTTGCTGCAGCATAATTTAGTGAGAAAATGGCTTGTCCCTTTTGTTAATCCTTCTTAATCCCTATTAGGCCATGCCACTAAAAAACAATTTTTAGGCTTTTACTCAATCTATTTCAGCAAATTTTACTCTGAAATGCATCTTTAGAATGATGTAGAAGGGTTCTGTGAAGAAAAAAAAATTGCATTAAAAATTCATTCACTGTTGAAAAACACCTGATTTCTCCGTTCACCTCAGTTTGAAGAACGCCCAATTTCATTGTATCACGATTCATATGCTGCATCAAGAATTGTGAACATTTGTTCTAACCCAGCACTGTTCAAGTTAGAGACCTAAATCTATTAGACCAACATCAAAAAACTAAATCACATTAAACAAAATAGAAAATTTACAATAAATAAAACTTCAAAAAAAAAACAAAAAAAAACAACAAATAAACAAACAAACAAAACAACGTGAACAAAAAACTGGGACTGTGGACAGGGGTCATATGTAAAGGAGAAACCAGACGAGCTGAATAATATTTCAGTTTTAAACATGAGTGGAATGCAATTACCTGAATAAGAATATTAAACAGACATTTTCTAAATATTTGAAGGAAATAAAATTCCATAGAAGACAAGAGATGATGCAACTGAATTTTAAACCTCTAGGCTTACCCTCCACAATCCCACAGATTCAACACCAGGTTTCCCAGAAAGCGGACATGTGAATGTTCTACATCAACTGCAAGAGAGAATGGATATTTAATCAATGATGGCAAGAATGTTCCTGATAGTGATTGCAAAATTATCATCACAAAGTTTTAGTGCTCTGCCCGCCCCTCCAAAATATTCTTGATTTCTAGAGTATCAAATGAGAAAATGACTGGTGACATACAGCAATGCTATTCCTGTTCTGTGATTCTCTCTGTACGTTGATTAAAGACTTCTGTCAGGTGTTCTCTAAGCTGTGACTAGTTTTTTTTTTAAAGCTTTTAGAAAGAAAAGACAAATTGGATACTAGACAATAATATTTTTTTTTAATTCACTGGGGTCTAGACTAAATTTCATAAGCAACAGAATAATAATGGCCTCCTCAAAAAACAAGATGACTGAATGTCACTAAAGAAATATTGATCGTATTAGAAGTCACAAATATATGAGATGCGACATGATGAAATCAGGCTCTCGTCAAATGTTGAGCATACAGAGCAATTGACATCACTGTGAAGATTATTCATTTCCCTTTTTGTGCGTGCAAAAAGTTTTGTTCTATCTTAAGTAGAAGTCAAGATATTTGCAATTAAAAATGATGGGGATGACCTGTTGCTGCAGCTCAATTCAGTGAGAAAATGGCCGATAACTTCTGTTAATCTTTATTAGCCCACACCACTAAATTACAATTTTTGGGCTTTCATTCGCTCTGTTTCAGAAAATTTAATTCTGAAATGTATTTTTAAACTGATGTAGAAGGGTTCTGTGAAGGAAAAAAAATTGCTTTAAAAATTCATCCACTGTTTAAAAACCTGTGATTTCTCCAGTCATCCCAGTTTGACAAGCATCTGATTTCACTGTGTCACGTCTCACATATGTAATATAATATATTAAGTATTTTAAACACTTAGTATATAAAATGTGCTGCTATAATTGAGAATTTTTAGGTAGTTTAATGGATAGTGCGCAATTTGCAACAAATACATTGGAAAACAAAATGATGTGAAATAAAGCAGGTACTTACTTGTGGCTCCCAGTCTCCTTGTGTCTCTGGCTATGTAATTGGCAAAAATAATGGACCTCATGCTCGTCTTGCCAGAGCCACTCTTGCCCATCAACAGAACCTGTAAAATTGTCACATAAAACAACATAGTGTATAGTGATGGCAAACAAAAAAACAAGAATGAAAATAATGTGAATTTTCTTGGCCAAGATATGAAATGATTTTTCACAACTGGATCTTCCTTTGTAACACGGGCTTCTTTGGATGATGGTTATAGTTTTAAATTTATGCAATGCCCTAGCCTGTCTCTATCTCTGAGCCAAACAATCTGCAAAATCATCTCACAAAATCTTAAGAATTGATGTAGGTCTACACCATATCTGCACTGGTTTCATGAGCTGCTCATGGGATATTCAGATATGTAACACTGATCTACGGCTTTTCACACAATAGGTGTCCATGCAATAATGGGACTACAAAACCCCACCTTAGAATTCTACATTGCAGCCAAAAGCACTTATGATTGTCTTGTGAACTCAGTAAAAGTTGGCAGTTGAGCGACCAAAAGTAGGAAAGTCGGCGACGATCAAAAAGTCAGAATTTCGACTAAAGTCGGAAGTTTGACCTGACAGCTTGTGGCGCTTATGTTCTGATAATATCTAGATGCAGATCTAGACTCTAGATCAATATCTATCTCTAGAATTTATACAATATTTGACTTTCAAAGGGTAAGCTTGTTTGCAAATCTGTGATTTTGTAAAAAAAAAAACCTTAAAATTTCATGTACATTATGTATAAACTGATCTATGTCTTCCTATGTTTATAAACTATACAGCTACTGGTCTTGTAAGTTGTTATATCTCTAATTGACTACCCATGCTTTCAAGACAGCTTTGAACAACTAGGAACTGTGAATGTGATATTCAACTAATACTAAATGTGTGAGATCATTCCATCAATTAGGCCTAATTTTTGACACCATATAGATAGATCTAAATAGGCTGTTGCTATTCAGACCTGGGTCCGCTGAATATTTTTGCTATATGGACCCGGAGCTATTTTTAGAACACCCCCTTGGACCCAGACCATGGACCTGGAGCTATTTCATAATGGACCTTAGTCCCCTTAGAACATTTTTGCTATACGGACCCAGAGCTATTTTCAGAATACCCCCGTGGATCCGGACTTGACCGTTTAGTGTTATGTTGCTATCGGACCCGACCATGCGTCCTTTTAGTGTCCATTTGCTATCCGGACCTTAGTTTACTTAGTACATTGTATGTACTGGCTTACTATCTGGTCATGTGTTTTCTGATTACTGACTTGCTATTGGGACACATACTTTCTAAATATATTGGCTTGCTACCCAGGCTCAAGAAATGAATCTAGTACTAGGTGGATCTATCGGCTCCCTATGCCGACAGGGTGCCCTTTAGTACTGTTTTACTAACGGGACACGGGTTGTCTTGGTGCACGAATAATAGATCTAATAGAACGGTATATTAAATGCTTGCTTAGGACAATGTCTCTTTGCCTCATTATAAATCTATCAATTACACTGTATTAAATTATATCTGAGTCATCTTAAAAAAAAAAAAACTTTCTCTCAAAATAGTGCTTTCTTTCCTGGCAGGGGCCATCATGTTACAAAAATAATGTTTACAAAAAAAAAGGCTTAGATTTAGACACTGTGACATTTAGGTACATCAACATTGAATTAGTACACAGTCGATACCTAAATCTAGTTCTTAGGAGTTGGATCTGCTGCCATTAGTGCTAGTCTATTCCATGAGGTCACACATATGTTCAGTGTGGGAGTTACATATTTTACTGATTTGGTGCTATATCACTTTGCAGAATTTCAATGTCCAGATATTAAAAAATCCTGACTATTTAGAAATTCGGTGTGCTTATGAGTTTTTAAAGATCTGTTGTGGATCTGAATTTCTAGTTGGATTCCCATGGTAAGTATTAGCATACTGAATTATGAACTGCTTTGTGACAACTGAAATAGATTAAGGTATCATGATATTAAACATTTCATGTGGAACTCAATAAAGGAGAGTATCCTTGAAAAATGCGACCGCACACCTCAGCATGCCGCCACACGTTTTCCTACTTGCCGAATGATTACCACAGTTTTAGAATGGAGAGGTGTTTTTTTGTTTGTTTTTTTTTTTCGTTTTCGAACGGAAATTTAAGGCTGGATTTTGTTTTTCTTTGTTTTTCACCCCACTAAGACAAAGCATTCTTTGCATCCATTCTGTTTGTTTAGAGAAATGAGAAGGTAGTAGTTGACTAAACCAGCTGCTATAATCGCTGTAATCTAGGGCATTGCCATTCGGAGTTATCTATTAGTGTTGTGAAGGCCGGTGACTGAGGGCAAACTTGCTGCTGTAAATTGGCATCTTTAATTTTTTTTGCTTGATCTTTTAACGAAAGAAGCGTTTTCTCTTTCATAAAATTCTTTCAACTTCGTCTCAAATTCATTATAGGAAGCAAATGTTGTACCCATGTCCATGTTTGTGAGAAGCACGAGTGTGTGCATATGGAAATCGTATCTCCTCTGCATCTGGTTCCGTGATCCGGGTCCATGGGGGTGTTCTAAAAAAAGCTCTGGGTCTGTGTAGCAGAAATATTCTATAGGGACCCGAGTCCGTTCTAAAAATAGCTCAGGGTCTGTACAGCAAAAATATTCTATGGGGACCTGGGTCTGAAAAGCCACTTCCATCTAAATATTCCATTTCTATCAGGAAGATTACCACATGCACAACATTCCACAAGATTGCAAAGTTGGCTTCTTTTGATAGCAATTTCATTTCTGAGTATTCCTTTCGATTGCAGAAGAAAGTCTAACCCAGAGCTAATCATTCTTGATCTAGATCTCTAATTAGACTAACTCAAACAAACTAGAGTCTTGATCCAGAGAATTTACTATATGATAGAGCTAAGAAATTGAAGCAATTCAAGTGGACCTACATGCAGATGTAATTTATTGTTTCATAATTTATAGAAATATGCCTTTTTCACCATCGCGTTTCTGATTCTTGTCACAAATTTTGCTTGACAAATAATGAGACAATGGAAAAGGGCGGAAGTGCAAGTGACTCGCCATTCCATATGGTAGATTCTCTAGTAAGTCTAAGTCTAGATCAAGATCTACAAACAAACGTAGGTCGGTCTTTAGTTTTGCTATGTTGGGCCATCATACCTTTTTCTTCATGATGATTTGTAAATGTCGGGGAATATACGCTGTGGGAACTAGAAATTGTAAAAATGGTGAAAGAAAGACTTAGATCAAGATCTCGGTGTCGATCACAGTGAGTCTGCGGTGTCGATCCAATGTTTTCCTTCGGATTGTCTCGGTCAGCTGAGTCAGAGAATACTTCCGGTTTCCATCACATGATGAGATCATAATATTACGGTACAATAGACGTAGATCTACAGCTCGTCGTATTAAATTTTCATTGTAGATTGGATGAAGAGATAAGAATTTCAGAAGAAGAAAAAAAAAGGGGGAAACAAGTAAATTCAGGTCAAACCCAATAAACCCTACTGATAATGGACGAATGGGCAATTCCACAGAGGGAAACTAAGAAAAAAATTGGAGAGCAAAAGATGAGAGACAGGTAAATGGAATGAGGTTACTGGGTCAATGACACTTGAGAGCACTGACCATCAAATAAAACAAACAAACAAACCCAACAAAAACACGAACAAAGAAAGAAAGAAACAAACAAAAAACAACCCCCCCCCAAAAAAAAAGAAAAGAAAGACAATGACACAACAGAGAACCACATGTACATGTACATGTATTAAAAAAACAAACAAACAAAAATACATGTACGTCTATCTGAATTAAAATTTACCACGATGATCTGAGGATGGATGGTTGAGGGAGATTTAGCCCGATGAAATTTCAGCAATAACCTATTTCTTCAGCACAGCAACAGAGAGAGAAAATGTGTTACGAAGCGCATTCGCGTTACTGTCATTTACTAATAGTGCGGTTGGATGATAAAGTGAAAGCATAGACTGATGAATGGATGGGTAAATGGATGGATGGGCGGACGGATGGATGGGCGGATGGATGGATGGATGGATGGGTGGATGGATGGGTGGATGGATGGGTGGGTGGATGGATGGACAGATGTGGGGTGGGTGAGTGAATAGATGGACGGATGGATGGATGAGTGGGTGGACAGATGGATGGATTGATGCATCCTGAATGAATAACCGATTCGGTCCATCGCGTGTGACTCGCCCGTATTCATAATCATTGCGGTAACTAACGCAAATGCGTAAACTCAGATTAACGCCAAAAATCGAAATTCATAAACGTTACGTTAAGCCAATGCATTTGCGTTAACCGAGCTTAACGTAAGGAATTTGGCATAAACTTAACGCCACCCTCAGGTTAACCTTGAAGTTTTTGCGTTAAGCAGGTTCCAGCGACTATTCTCGGATCTAGCAGACTGCGCATCAGCGACAATCAAGGGTGTTTAGGAATCGAAGCAATCCAATAGCCTGTTTTAATGACAAAAAAAAAAAAAAAAACTATCAGAAAAGTAGGCACAGGCATATTTCTTTTTTATTGGACGAACTGCGAAAATGGGATCGGCTCAACGCTCAACGGACTGCATGATCCAGGTCGAAGCGGTGCTCACCTTCTTTGCCATGCAGACAGGTAAACTTTCAACTCTTCGACATATTTTCTATCTATTGATCTAGTCGTACTACATATGTGAAAAAAGAGTTGAAGATTTTCCATTTTTCAGTAAAAAACAAAGCATAGTACATGTAGATCTAGATCTAGATCTACAAGTTAACAAATAGGTTTGTGAGACGGATGACAACAATTAGATCTAGATCTAGATCTTGAATCTATTGCTATTTTTAATACAAACTCTCCCAATCATAATAATAGTATGTTTAAATATTTAATACATCTCTACCACAGTTGAAACTGATCACTTTATTGAGTGCATAAGATTGCAAATGATAGCATAAATTCTTTCCTTGTTTCATTATTATTGCATTTATTTTCTATTTATTTATTTGGTAATCTAAAACAATGATAATCTGATAAATTCTGTGTTGCATGAAAAAATATCAATCTAGTTAATATATATATAAATTCACCAGTAAAATGTAGAGTCTAATTTTACTGACTGTTAAATATTTGGAAAAATTAATTATGTTAATGGGAGAATTTTGCTTCTATGTTTTTAAAAAAACAAAACAAATATTTTCCTTGAATAATAGAAATCTTGGAAAAATGAGAGATTCTGCACATTTATCTCATTTGTGAGCATATTTTCGTTCTTTTCGCTTGAATTTAAAAATTTTCATAGTAAACAAGATCTTTCAGCAGTCATATTTTTATGAACAAATATAAATCTAAAGGTAAAAACTCGAGAAGAGTTATGTACCGCAGTAATGTAATCGACTGACTCTGTATCTTGAATTTTTTTTTTACTACATCAAGAATATTCCTCTCAGTATACATGTATTTCATAATTATGAATTCTAATGCCTGTGCAAATTGTCTGCAGTAAACAATATTTAATAGAAACTGAAATTGTTGTAATGAGACTTTTTAATTTTTAGTTCTACATTCATGAATTTCGTATTTCATTCGATGACCAGTACTGCGCATAAAATAATGGATGCACTTATTGGCTTGATGACAAAACATACATGACCGCCATCTCCTGAGGAGACGCAGAGAAGTAAGGCAGCCTTTCAGCACATGCCCAAATTCCTTTGAGTATTTAGATGCCAAGGAAGGATTAAAAAAAAGTGTATGTCAACC
>JBCEWB010613065.1:4800-17953 GCA_039654565.1 Peronia peronii
CCCCCCCCCCCCCCCCCCCCCCCTCCCCCCCCCCCCCCCCCCCCCCCCTCCCCTCCCCCCCCCCCCCCCCCAAAATATGAACTTTGCTCAAAATATGCGATTTTGGATTTTTGTTTTCTCTTACAAGGTCGGCCTTTTCTGCATATAAAAATGGTATCAAAAAGTTGATATGTCCATTCTAACATGTTTGACCCATGGCCATTCAATGGTGGGCCAAGCCTACTGTCAACCAGGATTTGGCTCCACCTGGTTGCTACATGCAGTCGTAGATCATCACTATTTGATTATGTGTAGGCAAATAGTGCATAAAACACTTGATTATGACCTTCTCTAGCAATATCATGAACTCCAGTGCCAGGGATAGACATTGAATGACCACTATGAGGCACAAAAACTGCTGATCATGCAGATTATCAGTAGCAGGTACTCTAGAATGAACTTCCATGTCCTATAAATAGTAAAACTTTCCTTTATTTCTATTTCTATATGCCACAGTAAAGGTCAAGAAACTCCTGGTTTGGACAGAAAAAGATATGGGGACCACATACAGGCCCTCCAGAAGCTGGATGTGGCTCCATTGGAACCCTTATAATGATGGGGGGTAGGGAACAAAATTCCAGACAAATTATGCCCAGAAAGCCAGGAAGAAGCAGCAAAAGACACAGAAGTCATGGATAGAGAGCCAGTATGTAAAAAAGGGCTGTTTTGAGGCCAAAAGCTGAATAAAAAACTCTTTACGACAATTTTTTCCGTGAAAAAAAACTTTAAACCTGTTTTTCTCAAAACCCGTTTTTTTGTCACTATTTTGCTATCTACTTTTTTGTTTCTAAACCGATTCTAACCAAATCTGGTATACATCATGTTCATACAACAAAACATACATACAACAAAACCAAAAAACGTATGTCTAGCCATTCTAGAGATGCCAAAATCCAAGATGGCAGCATTGCCATGGCAACTATTTGAAAAAGTCATTTTTTTTCACTGTTTTCCTCTAATCTGAACATGCCGAATTTGATGGAAAAGGTTAAAATAGCCTATCTTTAATAATAAAAAAAAAATCACCATAAGGACCCCCCCTCCCTTTAAAGAACACAGCAGACAAGGCTGCCTATTTTTGCTGGTACATCAAATAGTGAATTGTGAGGGAAAAAAAAATGACCTTAACATATGTTGAAAAAGAAAGATCAGAACGCTGGAAATGTCATTTCCAGCTCAGAAATCAGACAATTCCACAAAAACTTGAACAAAGCTGCAAAATTTGCAATGTACATGATAATGGTATAGTAGTCATGAAAAATATTGCATTGTAAAACAGAACATTCTGAGACAATTCTCAATCCCTGTGTACATGATAAAGGCATTATTGAAAGAGAAAACATTGCGACACTATATATATATATATGTGGTATGGCAACAGGATTTATATGTATTATGGCTTATATATTTACAACAATGATGCTATTTGAACCATGTCCCAAAACCTCAACAACCAAAAGTGGCAAACATAACTAGTATACAAATAAACAATTAAAATGAGAAGACTGCTACTAAAATTGTGTAAATCAATATGGCTACATAACATTCATTCTGAATTTGAGACATGACACGATGAAATCAGGTGCTCGTCAAACTGAAGCAATCATAGAAATCACATGTTTTTCAACAGAATGAATTTTTGATGCAATTTTTTTTTCTTCACATAACCCTTCTATACCATCTAAAAATGGACTTTAGGGTTAAATTTTCTGAAATAGATTGAGTAAAAGCCCAAAAATTGTATTTTAGTGGCATGGCCTAATAAGGATTAATAAGGACTTACAAAAGTGATCGGCCATTTTCTCACTAAATTCAGCTGCAGGAACAGGTCACCTCCATCGCCTGTAATTACCAATATCTTGAGTTCTATTTAAGGTAGAACAAAATTTTTTCACACACAGAAAGGGAAATTAATAACATTCACAGTGATACAGTGGTCTCCGCCTAAGAACCCAGTCATCGGAAGACAAAAAAAAGTGGGCTCTTAGGTGGACGGGTTCTTAGGTGGATTGAAAAGTTACGCAACCCATCTGACCATAGATTGCCTTCACTACTATGATTTATTGAACGTTACCGTTAGTTACAGATTTATCTATGCAAATAAGTACAGCGTTCTTCCCTGGGTATGTGTTGTAATTAGACCTGACAATTCCTGATCTTTCTTAGTGTATAAGTACATCAATAATGCCCAGCGTTTAAACGCAGAGTGAGTTTTCACATAACGCTGTCACTGTTGAATGAAAAAATGATATTGCTATGTTATCCTACGGATAATGCACGAGCGACTCAAGTGTTTACAGATCATAGTAGCAAAATAGTTGACCAATCAGGAGGCTAAGCTTACTTCTCTTGATCCACAGAGTCAATCACAAGTGCTGTCCCACGTGCTGTCAAACAAAGAAATGCTTGCGGGTCAGTCCACAATGTGGCCTGATTATGCAGTCATCATACATCAACCATCACTGCCACTCCTTTGTCCACCTGTTCCCCCCACTCCTGTCCCCATGTTACTGCATATCTAACACTGTGCGTTTCTCTCAAGTGGACAGTATGATGTGAAATTACACCATACGTATTCGCGTGTCTTGGCCCGACACCGGGCTCTTAGGCGGATTTTTTATTTGGGAGTGGGTTCTTAGCGGGGTAAATTACAGAGAAAAAAGAGGCAGGTTCTTAGGCGGACCGGGCTCCTAGGCAGAGGGTTCTTAGGCGGAGACCAGTGTACCAATAACTCCATATGCTCAAAATTTGATGAGAGCCTGATTTCACTGTGTCGCATTTCATTTACTGGGTTTCATTTAAATCAGAGTACAAAATTGTGCAGCAGTGCTCAATTTTTATTTCTAATTTTCCACGATCATAGAGATGATGTTGAATTCATGTTTTACTAAATTTATGTTAAAAAATCAACTTGAAACCATGTTTGAAGAAAATTTTCATGACACAATAAAAAATTAATTCACCTGTGGAATTGTGTTTTCAATATCACTGAAACTGAAAATATTGGTAAATACTCCAAAATTGCAAATCTAGACTTATTTCATTGTTTTTGGGGGGTAAATGAGTCAAGCATATCCTTACAGATATGAAACTAAAACATAATTATCGATATTGCACAATCACTGGCGGGAATGTTGGATTTCAAGGAAAAAACATGCAATTTTAGAATCTTAAAATTGTAAAAGTTTGGAAGAAATTTTGTATATTTTTTTCTGCATATTGAATGGCAGTGCATGCTCACATGCTGTATCTAATGATCTATCTGGGATGTCAGTTTTAGTGTAACTGTGTGAGTTAATTTCATACATCAGAGAGACCATTTTTTTTTTTTACTATTCATTCCATAATTCTGTTAGTTTTGGCTTATACAAAATTCATATGCAACTTCAAAAGTATTTTATTAATTTTATTAATGAACATCAGAACTGTTAGTTGAAATGTGACTGTGATGTGTGTCAATTACTGGTGGACCTATCTGTTACAGTTTCTTGGATTCCAAGATTAAAAGATCATATATGAGGAAAAATCTAAATTTCTAAAACGGCGATCAAAGTCATGTTTCATACTTAGGATGTTTCAAAAACCTGTAAATTGCACCGTTTCATTATTATTCATCCATTCCAAGTATTGTTCATAATAGTAGGAATGTTGAACTATAATATTTGAATAAATTTAAAGATGCCAAAATTGTACCTAAATTTGATTTTTCTCATCCGTGTTCCCATTTGATGATTTTAATTTTGGAGCTGGACCTGAGCTAGCTTTTAAATGCCCTCCGCTGATGTTGTCTGTTGCTGCTGCAATCTGGATGTCATTGCTAAGCTGTTGTGACTACGGTACTCGTTGGCACCTCTTCTGCTATCTGCTGCCACTTTACACCAGGTAGCTCTTGAGTGCCTATTGGGACTTCTCTCAAGGATGGAGCTAGTAATCTGCAAGAGCAGCCAGTTTTGCTTCAATAACTCTACTTTTTCTTTCGCAATGATTTTCTTTCACTCAGAATAAACAGTAGATCGAGTCAGTGGCCTGAACCTGGAATATGTTTGTCTTTCATTATACCTGGCTATCATTGCATGTTGAATACATAGAATTAATGGAAAGCTGAGATAATGAGTTATGTATAGCTTTTAATATGTTTTCTTTGTCTACATATATAGGGCTTGGAAAGACTTGTGGTAATGAGTAGCAATATTATCTTGGAGAAAAAACATGTCATGATGAAAATACACATTTACAAGTTGTGAAATTCTTGACAAAAAAAAATACTTGTTCTTTTTTCTTTTTTTTTTTTTTTGCACATAAGCAAAATTTACATATATTATGACACTAGCAGCATTACAAATCATGTAACATAAAATTTACCTCTACACATAAACAACAGACAATTTTAAGAACTATGATTACAAATATCAAAAGTGTATTAATATTAGATCTACATGAGACCATTACTCTTTTTCATAACAAGTATCATGAGGGACCATGACCTCTTCTGAAAACATTTTGTAACAGAATTAAATGGCACTATATAAACATGTGTTGCATAATCTTGTGTATACTGTAACATTAACATAATGTCCATAGCCCTCCTTCTAAATATTCAGTGTTGGACAATAACTGTCCTGAGTCTTTCATAAAGTTATATATTGCTATGGTGTAATTTATTTATTCATTTTTAAAATTTTTTTTTTAACATACATGAAGAAATAAAAAAGAAATATATGCAACTGTATATTTATATATTATTCTGTAAGTATTCTGCTGTAAACACGCCTAATACAAGAGAATCAAAAAGGTGATACATACTGATAAACAAACATTCACCTGTTGACCATGAACCTGTTCAATAGCATCAAAATAGCAACAATAAAAAAATGCATTTATTCAAGTTAGTCTAAAATGTTTACTCTAAAATGTTATTACACGAATATCTCTGCAAGGACTTAGTACTTTGTACAATGAAGATTTATATGAAACACTATGCACAAGAGGCTGATATTAACCAACCACAGACAGGCACAAGTGTCATCATTTGCTCTCCATAGGAATACAGTATGTACCTCCCATAGACATACTGGTATAGAAGACCCGGCGCGAAGGCAGTACTTCCAGTCCAGTTTGACCAAAGCGTCGAAGCTCAGAGACAGGGACCTGATTGCTCTATGGAAGTAAGCACATATAACAAAGAAACACTAAAAACACGGGGTGGGAAGGAGATTTATGAGTGACAGACTTAAAACACTTAGAGCCTATTCAACCTAGATACCCTCTGAACAATAAAAGTAGTGTTTTAGATTAAATTACAAGAAAAATAAGTAAATGGTAATACTAACAAGCTGATACGAAAAGGAGACCAAAGGAATACCATCAGACCTTTACCACACATTAGGCCTGATGGTAATCAGTGAGTCAGTTGAAGGTGGAAGATTTAAAACAAAAGAAATAAAGAAAAAAATAAATTAAGAAGGTCAACTTATTTCAGTTGTAAATGTGTGAGTAGAAAACACATGTGGTGCTCCTATTAAAAAACATGTACAAAGGAAGAGAACAAGATAGACCTAGACATAGTTCAACATTAGCAAACAAGATCCCATTTACTTTATAATTTTGGACACTATAAAAATGCAAAGATATGTTTGAAGTTCAGTTTATTTGCTTTCATTTCATGTTCAGTCTGTGGCAAAGTCTCGAGGTCGAAGTTCGTTGTAACATATCAACCTGAAGAATATGCATTTGTTTTAGCTCTTCAAGTAGACTTTTTTTTCTGTCTATCCTTGTCACCTTTTTCTTTAAATTTTTTTCTTAAATGGTACTGCTTGCGATCTGTGGGTAGATGGGGCCCATTAGCCTTAGCAGGCAACCCATCTAGGGGAGTAAACCCTAAACAAATCATAAACCCACTGCCTTGCGGGCCCCTTGGATGGGGAAAGGCTAGAGAATAAAATCAAACAAACCCAATGCCGGAGTTCCTAATGGCAGGCAGGTATCACTTTGCGCATATTGTGATCTTGTACTGCAACTTCTGTGATTGTGTAGGCCATGAATGTACTGCTTTGCTTTGCTTTGGGGCATTTCCTACATGGTGGAGTAGGGGGATCTTGGAAGCTGGGTGACCCAGGATCTCTATACGCCCTGCGTGATGTACCCGACCATACTTGGAGAGGTCACTCTATTGTTGTCTACTATATGGGCGGCTGAAAAAACACGGGAGGAGGCAGTTACGGGTTATAAGCCCATTTCTGATTGGTGTAGTAGCTGGATGCCATGGGTCAAATTCAAGTTCAAGCAGCATCTTTCACAATCCATTCAGCTGCAGTTACTGTGGCAGGGCTTGTTTCTCCCTCACTGGTCTTTACAGCCATGAAAATAAATGCTCCTCTGGGCATGGCTATGACTGAAGGAAGCCATCCACCCATCCATCCATCCAAATTTCAGAAGGCGTTCCTTTAGTCTCCTTTTCATATCAACTGTTAATGTTACCATTTATTTATTTATTTATTTTCCCATAATTCAATCAAAAACATTACTTTTTTTTTATTCAGAGAGCATCCAGGTTGATTAAGCTCTAAATGTTTTAGTCTGTCACTGATAGCGAAACTAAATTTCTTACTCAACTCGTGTTTTCAGTGGGTTTTTTTGCTATATGCACTTCTTTTCAAAGGTTGATAGGCTTCCATAGTTCAGCTGCATGATGATCGCTCAAATTAGGCTAAGACCGGCAATAACGAAAAATGGGCTGTGCAGGATTTAGTTATATTGTTATGTCTATGGTACCTCCTTGTTTTGGGTGTCATTAAAAATTCAGACATAACTTTTCTTGGAAACAAGTCATTATTACAATTATTATTTTATTTAATTATGGCTGAAGATACAGATTATATATATTTCAATAAAAAAATATGTACAACACATTTATGTGATGAGTTATTCTGAAGTGAGCATTTGGAAAACAATATTTAAATTATGATGATGAAGCTCTTTCCCTAATGCTCATTTCATGTGTTATTATCTTTTCATATTTCTAAGATAAAACATTATTTCAAACACAAGTATCTTTTTTTTCTTATTTATAATTTATGTTGTATTACAATGCACTCAATCATGTCTGTAAAGTTCCTTTTGATTGCTGCAGGATATTACAAATGATGAAAAAAACATGAAATCACAAAAGGTTCTATGGAATGCCAGTAAAACATAAGACAATTGCCCTTCAATATATGTCTTCTTCAACCAAACATGAAGAATTCATACTCCCACATGTTGTAGGAAAACTCTGATTTGATGCATTTGTGGAGACCTGTTTCCTGCAAGCGTTGATCTATGTAGTCTAAAACTTTCAAGGAAGCATAATTACTTACATCTGCAAGCATGTTCTGTTGTCGCCCTGATAACAAGGGAGACAACACTTCCAAACTAGGCATCTGTTTAGCCAAGTGTGGGTTGTGCACCACAAAGCTGGGAAGCCAAACGTTCTGATAGGCAGATTTCAGGAAGTGCACAGCATCTGAGACTCTGTCTGCCAGGCAGTCAAGAGTCCAGGCTGATGGTGAGCTCTCCAGTAAAAGAAAATGAACTGCAGTCTCCAAAACACATGTATCTATTTCTCCTTTATTCAATAATTTGTTTCTGTTACCTTGTGAAAAGAGTGCTTTCAAAATCATCAAGCATTCTCTATGATAACCTTTCACATTAGACAGACAAAACTTTCTATCAATAGCTTGGATGATGGTGTTTTCAAGTTCACTAGTGCAAAGGTTCCAGTGAAGATCTGACTGAGTTTGATGACGAAAAAGGCTTCCAAAGACAGATGTTGAGGCAGATGCATTTCCTTGACCACTGCTTGTATTTTGTCTCCAGGGAAGAACAGCATACAATGGTGGTAGCAGGCTAAACTGTGGAACATTCAGCAACAATGCAGGAATGAATGTAACATTGATTTCACCCACACCAAGTCCTAATCCATGCACTAACCTGGTGTCAAATGTGAGAACAAACTGTTTGTTTGAAGACATCTGGAACTTGAAAGGTAATCTATCCACCTTGGATTTGTGATCTCTATTAAGTTTGGCAAGAAATTTCTTCAAAAAGGTTTCTACAGATTTTTCAACTTGCTTTGGCACTAAGTAAAAATTACACAAACCTTGAACACTAGCCTTACGGAAACATTCAGTATTAAGTTTAGATATATCATTATGCCTTACTCCTAGTGCCACACATCCTGCTGGAATATCCTCACAATGATTATTATGCAAGATGTTGAATTCAAGGCAGTCTGGTATGGATAGAATAAGAAAAACATCAAATCTGTCAGCAGTGCCCGAAAGTGTCCCATTAGATGCACTCCCTATGCTTTCAAATCTATCAAATGTTATGCAGTGACCAATTTCAGCTGATTCCTTCTTCAGTTCATGCTCAAGAATGAACAATGTATAATCAACAATACAGGTAGCAGCTCTCCACTGACGAGGTTTTATTGGGCTATTCTGATGAAGATATTGAAGAACACTAGCCAGATTGTTATTACCTTTAGAAATCTGACCAAAGTTTACACAGTCCAGGTTTGTATCTGGGAAAATCCAGTTCATGCCTTTCTTGAAATTTTCATACATTATCCAGTATTTGGATACTGTTTCATCCGCTTGAGTTTGGCTTGAGGCAATTCCAGTCAGGGATTGAGCACTGTGCCGACTGCGATGGAGATTTCTTCTTGCAAGTCTAGGAGATGTAAGTGAGCTGACAGCGTCTCCTGAGACAGATACTGGCAAACTAGTATTGCCATCAAATCCATCAGATCCTGTGCACAGATCCATGCCCAGACTTCGATCCAGTTCCTTCAGGAATTGTCTGATTGTACCATCAAATAACTCATCCAGCGATGGCTGATTCTGAACATTTTTTATGTTCTGATTCTTTATCTTAGGGATCCTGATCACAAGTGGACCATATGCTTTCTTTCCCTTTTCCTTTTCTGAATTTTTATCTTCCGTATCACCAATGTTGCTTTCACCTGCAAACTTTTTGTCTTCAGTCCCAGGCTTCAATTCAATATCCTCATCGTCCTCCTCTTCATTCTTCATCTGAGAGTCACTTCTCAACTTATAAAACTTGAAAATGAGCCAAATTAAGCTTAGCATTCCTAGCACTACACAAAAGAATGCACCAAAAATTAAAATTTCAATATCAATGGTCTGATTGTTATAAAGATTTACAAGAGAGCCACAGGGATCTATTGATTCCTGTGTTTTTAAGTATGCCCCAATATCATTAGCTGATTCCTGAAATCCAAACAGTGAGGAAATAGAGCTAAATATCCCTATCTCAGGCTTTGATTTCTCTTCATTTTCTTCTGCATTGCCATATCTGGGACTATTTACTTCATCTGCTTCAAAGGACGATTTTCTGCAGGACAATACAGTCAGAACTGTTGTGATGTTGTAGTAGATTCCCAATGGCAAGTAGGAAAGCAGCCACTCAAGATCTAGCAAGCTTGTAACCTGGCAGGAAAACATTACAGAATGAAATTACGCAAATCCTGTGCATCTTATACAAAGTCAATGAGTGTAATGCCACTGATGCAGATGTAAGAGTAAACTAAGCATGGGAAACTTTTTGATAAGAATGTAGTTTAAATCTTCTTAACTTCTTTTCATCTACTCATATGATACTGGATTAGCAATGAAAAAAAAAGGCAAAGAAATTGGTGCAAAAGTTATTTCATTAATAATAGCCCTCATTAATTATTACATTTAATCTCTTATAAACTGCTAACCAAAAAAAAAAATGATTCCAAGTCATTACATTCACCTATGAACAAACATTTGGATATATTTGAAGCTGGCCAAGTTAATGTCAAATAATGGTTGGGTCATTAAATTTGTTCAATGTCTTAGACATGGTACCATGCCAACAGATAAATCACAAAGCCACAGGGGTACTGCATGTTACCACCAAAGTTCTCTGATGGCCAAGCAATGCAGGCACTGAAAAAAAACATTGTGAACAAACAATTTTCTCATACCATAAAAATTAATTCTTTAAAAATGTGACAGAAGTCAAGAAACTAAAAACTTACAAGATATCAATCAAAAAAGCATTTCAATTTTTAAAATTTTAAAATTTCTGTGTCATGAAAAAACACATTTTAGCCAATGAGTATTAGCGTATAGCCTACGCTCAAATTGGTCATATCTGTGGGTAATAAAGGTTGTTTTAGCGGTACAAAATGAATGACTATAATCTTTCCAATATCTATTGTGTTCTCGGTGGAATACTTACATATTCATACATGTTAAATTGACCAAACATGAACATCTTTTGCCTGTCCTTGTTAGTCAATTCATATCAGCATTTGCCTGTGAAACATAATATAACAATTAGTCATGTAATACTGCCTTATGTAGGGAATCACTATGAAAGAATTGATTATCATCATCGATAAAATTAGGTTTCATGAAAGAGAATAAAAATAATGATTAATAGTATAACATTTAACATAACATTCCATACATCACTTATCAATATTACCTTTTACTCCAGCACTCATTCTGTTGGGCCAATGAATATTACTAAACTTATGTTCTTACAGTATATGATTAATGTTTCTATTTTGCCACAGAAGTTTGCAGTACTGGTATATCAAATATGATTAATATGGTTGTATTTAATATTTGATATTTAATATACCATGCAATATAGATCATAGATTTTTTTGTTATGCAATCAAAATTTAGATATCCCTTGTGTATTTTAAAAAGGAAAACAATAAGTCCTGCTTCTTTGCTTGCTCTAATAGTGCAGTGTCTCTGCTCTTCAGTAGGCAATATATCCCACTCTTTTTAACTGTTTCCATTGGTTTCACAGACATTTAAAATGAATTCAAAGTATAAGGGTCTACTAAATAATGGAAAGAACAGGTTTCTAATTTCATGGCTTTAGAGTCTGCTCAAAGACAAAGGAATATCTTGCTAATTATGCACAAGAAAGAGACAAAAAAAAAAAGGCAGCTTTTAACTCATTGTAGAAGCTTTTAGTTTCCTGCTACAGATTGCCAAGATTTCTGCATCAACCAATGATCCTAGCATGATCTGTTTTATCTGTTTCATATGATATGTACTTCAGTTTGTCACTATTTTCTTTTTTATTCTGGTAGCCCATTGTCGAAAAAATTGTGTATTTTGCCACTTTCAGCACTAAAAATATGGTGTGACTGTTATAAATAAGCAAATGTAATTTATGAAAAAAAATCATGTCCTCTCTTCTGTCATTTTCTCAAACAAGCACAAAAAAGGACATGCTCTACTGTAGTTTCCTGTTTCATTATTAATTTGCCACACTTATAATATTTGTTTCATTTTATAGAAGGTTTGCCTGGCTTTCAAATTTCAAACATTTGTTGTATCCTACAAGTCTGCTTCACATCATGTAAACAAATTTGGGTTATGGTTCTCTCTCTGTGATTATACAAAACAATCCACATGTACCAACATCACTTATTTCGATATTCTTCTTATATTGATATACTTCTTTTTCTCTATTAATAAATAAAATCCTCTATATCGATATTATTTCGCTGCCATTGATCAACAAACTTTTTCTATATTTTTAGTACACACGGTGGCAAACTAAACTTCATCGTAAAGGTAAACTAATGCAATTGCCCATTCTTCGTGCCTTTCACTTGTCTGAGAGTACCAATGCTACATTGTTGCAGGGCACGTAGACTTTACTATAAACAGTTACAACATATTGCATCCAACTGGACTACTAGGCCTAACTATTATGAAACTCCAACAGAACTGGTGGCAGTTAGCATGCATATGGGCTTTGTCAAGATAATGGCATAGGTGGACACACAGTGTGGTGTTTCGCAATAAACATTCAAATGGCTTTAGCCAGATGTGCTAGAATTGTGCTAGAATCTTTAATCAAAGCTCCACAGTGCTGCATTCTCAGTCTCATGCCGTTAATGTACAACAGTACACTGACAGACGAGTTCGCGAAAATGGAGGCAAAGAAGAGAAAGACTGACAATCAATGTAAAACTTCAGCTTTCAGCTTAAGTTGTCCTCGTCTCTTGAAAAATCAACTTTCTTCACATCAATGTCATTATGATAGTCATTAGGATGTCAATATACATGTAAGAGGATTGCACTGTATAAAATATACTATACTTTCAGATTGTGGTTAAGGAGAAGAATGGATCCTGAAATTGGATTTTGCTAAAAAAAATTCCTTTTTGGGCTTTTGTTTGCTCTTAAAAGCTATGCCTTTCACGAATAGAAAAATGGTATAAACGAATTGATATGTCCATTCTAAGGTCTTGAAAGGGTGGTCATTCAATGGTTGACCAGTACTTGGCAGATCCTGGCTCAATTGGAGCTTGATATTCAATGACAGATTGACAATATTTTGCTTTGTAAGGGCTAATGGTGCACAAAAGACTTGATTATGATCTCTGCCACCAATATCGAGAGCTTCAGTACCGGAAATGGACACTGGCAGACCTACGAAGACGCTGACCACACCGAAAATCAGCAAAAATTTTAACCAGAACTTCTAAAATGAAGTTCCCATGGCCTAATGAGAACACAATTTGCCCCACTGCTGCTGTTTCAGAGCACAGTAGCGCACTATCTGTCACACCAAGAGTCAAGACACTTTTATTTCTGACCAAAGAAGGCATGGCAGCCATATATACGCCTCCCAGGACCCTGGAACTGCTCCATAACATGATGATCTGCATCTCTGGATGTTTTCAAGAATTTATTACACACTTAGATCTAGATCTACATAAAAGAAATAATGTTTGTGATCTTTACTAAATAAAAACGTGAAACATCCTTTACTATTTACATGTGCCACTATAGATCGAGAATGATTTGACTTAACATTCTCTGTAAGAAGAAAATTAGGAACTCTTCCTAAATTTTGAGATTCCCAAACTTGACCATCTTGTTACTAGATCTAGATCTAGGTAATGTGGATGATCTGATTCATCGAATTTCATCTTCCAATAAAATCCTATCACACTGATACAATACTTTAACTCTAGAACTGCGACCCAGCCTAAGGGCTGCAACGCCCTGCGGCGCGTCTTGCCGGCTTGTCAATCTGCATC
>JBCEWB010613175.1:0-17952 GCA_039654565.1 Peronia peronii
ACAGAAAGTTGCTACCTTGTATTCAATTCTGGCTTTTATAGGTAACCAGTGCAATGATCGGAGTAAAGGAGTGCTGTCATGGTATCTTGAGGTATATACAGTGGAATCCACTTAAAGTCAGTCTCTCGGGACCGAGAAAAGGTGTTGACTTTAAGCAAGGTTGACATTATCCATTTTCAGGGGACACAACCGCTGGTAGGCATGGGGGGGGAGGGGGAGGTGTATGGTGTATGTGTGTCTCAAAATAAGTGTTATATAAAATTTATTGGATTATGCTTTAGGCTCTTATCCTTAATTAAAAAAATAAACTCAAGCAGATTTTCCCCCTCTAACTCTAAGCTAGTAGCAGTAGTGTTTTGCCTTGAGTGAACATCTGTAAGAAGTTTCAACTCTGTATCGAGATTGAGAATGTTGTACTTTTTCTCAGACATTCTGATCACGGAATTAAGTAAAAGGTATACTAGATCTAGATCTAGCAAGCGCAGAATGTAGGAGTAGGAATGAACGTAATTTGAAGATGTGATTGAAATGGAGCCCAGTACGTGTCTGCATTGTCTTTGTGTGTATGTGTGTCAACAAATTGGGCAGAGAGAGCTGACTGTGAGTAGGTGTTTGTGTATCCACACCAGCACAAGGCAACTGTGTGGCTTCGGACCCCGAGTTGTGTGTGTGTATTAAGGCGGTCAGTGTTTGGGTGTGTGTCCTTGGGCTCGCCAACGCACGCAAGAAAGATGAGGAGAGCCAAGTGTGAAAACTGCTGTGTGCGTGTGTGTTTGTGTATCCCTGCCAACGCGAGACAGGTGAAGAGAGCCAAGCATCTTCTCATACAGCAATAGGCCCACAAGCTATAATGTGTCATAATAAGGTGTCTCTCGATCTCTCTGTCTGACGTTTTTTTTCCTTGTCGTCACAATTTACGGCTGCAGTAGACCAGTGTGGGTTATTTAGAGTTGACTTTAAGTGAATTCACCTCTGAAGGTGTAGACATTATCAGAAACAAGACTAATTAAATATGAAGGGAAAAAAACAGGACTGCTGGAACAGGTTGACTTTAAGCGAGAATTTACTTCAAGCGAGTTGACTTCTCGCGGGTTCCACTGTATTATACCTAGTGACCAGCTGTATGTACAGATCATAAGTGGAGAGGATTTGTAAAGGAAAACAGTGTATAATTAAAACACATGCTTTTATTTGTGTTTAAAATACTGAACATGACATAAGTTTATGCACTTTGATGACATGCCATATTTTCCATCCCTTTTACATGATATCACATCCATGTACTTGATGGTCTCCATATGTGCAGCCTCCTGCCTTGGTGCGAGAGCTGTCTGACAACTCAGAACATGAAGTGGAGAGGACTGTAGTGGAGAGAATCATGACTGTTGTAGTTACAGTGACGGAGAGAACAAAAACTGAAGTGTACAATGCCAAGGGGAAGTTGATACGACGCTCTGAGAACACGGTGCGAAGCTTGAATTTGTTGAAGACATAGTTATTTAAAAATCATATGCACATTAGAGACTATTTGACACAACCAGAAATGTAAGAAAACTACTTTATCTCAATATTTTCATAGAAAAAAAATGAAAGAATGCTAGGATTGGTATGTATTTAGCAAATTTTTAATAACAAATTTAGCTCAACTGAACACTTCTTTTGATTTGGTAGCAATTTGATGTGTTTATGTAGGATTTGATGATTCATGACAACCACTAATGAGTAAAAGCAGAAAAATGATCTAGGAAAAGAGGAGACACTGGACTTCTCTTGATATTGTGGACTTTTGGGCAAATTTAAGATTATAACCTTTTTGCGTATAGGATTCAAGCAGACTAATTCATCAGTTAAAGGTATCTGCTTTATTTGAGAGCTTAGTATATTTTCTCTTTTTTAACATTGTATTGATGGTTAGTGTACTTATTTCACATGATATGAACAGTGTGGTTTGTCACTCACTGCCTCAGTAAAACTGATATTTAGAGTTTTCAAAAAATTTTCATAGGGCTAAAATATTCATTCTAACATAATCCTTTGACTTGTAATATTTTTGACATAAATGAATAAAATTGCTCGAGACAACATTTAGGAAACAAAGAGTCTTCATTGTTTTTGCAGAGAATGGTGGAACAAAGGGCATTTGAACCATCTGTTGCTGAGGTGCCAGACCAAACTTCTGAGAAGATTGTATCACCTCAGGTATCTCCCACCAGGTCCACCAGCACAGTGACCACAGGTGATCTAGCTGATGTCAGCTCATCCTCCTTGTCTAGGACTTATAGCTCAGGTAAACCCAGTGATATATTTGTTTTGCTTCATATTGTACACATCTAGCATCCTGTTACATTATCAGTGTTGATGTTTTTCAGATATCAGTTTATCAGCCAAGACTTGCCTTTCAAGTTTGAAAAAATCTAAAAGGCTTATGATTTCATGGTTGTCATGCAAGTCATTGATTGCTTTTGATAGAGCTATAAAGGAAAGGAAAGGGACATGACACACTAAAATTCCTATATACTATAAACCAACAGCCTGGTGCTTAATATGTTTTGCAAGGGAAACTTCACATCTTAACAATTTCTACCTCTGGCTTAGATGTGTGTACTGTTATTGTTTGTCTGGATATCTAAATAAAATATCAGTAAATCGAAATATTAATAGATATTTTAATTCAGAGTAGACTTAATCTATATGTAAAGTATTTGATCTAAAATTGAAGGTTGTTGATCACAGTTTATGGCATTTTTTGTTTCTCAAGATTTTTAGTGTATTCCACTATTTTGATTTTTTTTGTTTGTCTTGATATGTTCACAGACTTAGTGTTGTTTAGTAGTGACAATTATAAAAAATTGCCTAGACTTTTAGCTGTAAATCAGGAAATCTTGGGTGTAGATATTGAATTCATAAGGGTTTCTAAAAGAGGCAACAGGTGTTGTGATTTATTTTCCCTGCCATATTGCAAAATATGTTTCATTCAGAATATGCTTAGCTTGAGAATTTGGTGCCATATTTTGATATCTTGTTCAATATTGATCAGAAAAAAATGAAAACTGCAAAAGAAAAATGGTTATCAGTAAATGGGAAATAATCCAATTGAATGTCTTTGTAATACTATGTATTGATAGAAGGCAATTTACTGAGAGTGACCTATTTTGTGGGATTATTTTGCTTTGTCAGGCTCAAAGACTAGTAACCCAAGTCTTGATGCTATGCCTCCCAGCCAGGGACTACCAACTCCAGCACAGAGACAACGATCTTTAGAAGACAGTGGTATTTATAGTCTCATCAAATTTTTTAACTTTTTGTTTAGTTTGTTGTTCTTTTTTTTTCAAAGTTTGTCTTTTGCTTGATGTGAACAAATTTCAATTGGGAATGATCCTGAATGTTTTTTTCCTTTCAACAAATGCTTCCAGTAAGAGCTGAGATACAATGTGATACCAGTTTTAAAAGGAAAATGTGCCAGATTTCATATTATCTGTTATTAATTAATCTTCATTATTAAAAAATAACTGGGTGCTTATATTCATAACAATTTATTGATCATCTTATCAGAAAGTTCATATGTGAATCTCAGAAAATTAATTCATTAATCTTGATGTTATATAGATTTCTTTAGTGAACTTTGAATTTATCCAATTACATTTAGTTGTTTATCATGGCTTTTATCGAAATTGATCCATAGTTTATCTTGAATAACTGAACCTGTTTGTGTTTATGGATACAATGTATCATTGTGAAAAATTTGTGATAATGTTTACATTTCTTGGTGTCTTAGAACTTTCATTGAATTACTTTACTTTTTTCTACTTTACTAATCCCAATCTGAAATGCTCCTCTCCTTTACCAGAGAAAAACAGATCCTTGGAAAGAACTGAGGGAGAAACTACCACAACAAATGGAATAGTTCCCCCTCTTAGATCAGAGCAAAAACGATCAAGCACAGGTTCCAATACGGGCCAAGATCTCTTCGGTACCCCCAACCAATCCATCATAGACCGTGCTGACAGTCAGCTGGGCAAAGTGATATCCAGCTCAAACAGCACTCCAGGCTCCCATACTTTGCCCAGCCCCACCGGTATGACAAGCAGGCCTGGACATCGAGTATCACTCCATGAAGCAATGGAAAGGCACAATACTTCAGTGACTCATGATGCAGCTACTTCTCCTCATAAACCAAAGCGTCCCAGCCCAGAGAGAGCTGCTTCACTGTCCACAGTACCTGAGACTGCTCAACCCATGAGAGATGTGGTTAGTAAAGTACAGACCATTGCTTCTGACAAAAATGACGACACTGGAAGACATGAAGAGACACCACAGAGGCAAGGCTCGGGGAAGAGCACCACAGGGAAACGTTTGATGAAATCTAATAGTGATGATGGTGGCAGAGATGCTGAAAACAACAAGCGGGACCAGGGAGAAGTGTCTAAGAGAAGGAGACTTGCAGAGGAGAGAGCTCCCAGCCAGTCGACAGATGTTCAGAGCACAGGATTCAGTATTCATGGTATACCTCCATCAGCAGCAAGTGGAGATTCTAACAGAGGATCATTGCAGATAGGTAGGTAGATTAGATCATTTTTCTTCACATTAAGCTATATCTCTGAAAAGATTTCTTTAGTATGTTGCTTTTTATTATGAGATGAAACAGATTGTAGTAAAAATTTTATGTAAAGCTGGTTGTGGAATGTCCGTTCTGAACAGAGATACTAATAATATAATCTATCAGATACATTGGTCTCCACCTAAGAACCTGCCGCCGGAGAGTCCGGTCTACTTTAGAATCCGCTTCTGCTGCGAAACATTTTGTTTTTTCTCTATAATTTACCCCTCCAAGAAGCTACTCCCAAATAAAAATCAGCCAAAGAGCCTGGTGTCAGGCCAAGACACGCAAGCATCTATGATATAATTTTAAGATCAGATTGTCCACTCAAGAGAAACACACAGTGCTAGATGTGCAGTAGAATGCAGCCAGGGTCAGAGGGAACAGGTAGAAGAGTGGAAGTGATGGCTGATGTAGGACTGCATAGTCCGGCACACGTGGGTAAGCCATAAGCATTTTTATGTTTGACAATACATGGGACAGCACCCATAATTGGCTCTGCATTTAAAGAGGAATAAGTTTAACGTCCTGACTGGTCAGATGTTTTCCTACTTTGGTCAGTCTGGCTAATTTGTAACACCCATGCGATTTTCCAAGGGATATCATGTTTTCATTCACCATTGATATCGTTACTCAAATATTTGAATGTTGAGCATTATTGGTGAAATTATAGTAAGAAAGATCAAAATTGTTAAATCTAATTACAAAACGCACACACAACCGAGAAAGCTGTTCTTATTTGCATAGATAAATCTTTAACTTATGATAATGATCAATTAAGTGTAGTAATGAAGACAGTCTGTAGTAGGATGGACCGTGCAACTTTTCAATCTGCCTAAGAACCCGTCCACCTAAGTGCCCACATTTTTTGTCTCCCAGCCACCAGGCTCTCTAACAGAGACGACTGTATAATAATTTGTGAGCAGACAAAATGGTATCCATGGAAATAAAATCAGTAGGTGAATTGACATAGAATACTAGAATACATATTTTGCATCTGAAACTAGCAAAATAAATATACTGCCAAAGACATTTCACTTAACAAAAAAAATTAAGTGGGGTATTTTCATCTTGATAAGTGATAGTGGTATTTAAATGTTTAATTAGCAGCATTTAATCTTAGAACAGTCTTTTATTGCTTTTTTTTTTTTGGTTATTATTATATTCTTTTTCTTATTTTTCTTGTTCCTCCACAGTGCCTTCAAAATCCAGTGTAGGATTCAGGTATGTACATGTATACTTGTTCTGAATAATTTTGTTTTGAATTTGTTGGGTGACCACAGAGTATGTGCATTTAAAGGGAGGCTGGAAGTGTCTTGAAATATGGTTTTGTGTTTTGTATTAAAAAGTGGATATGTCGATTGTAACAATCCTTGGTCATTCAGTGGATGGTCCCAGCCCACTGTCTACCAGGATGTGGCTCTCTTTGGTTGCTATATGCAGTGATAGATCATCACAATTTGACCGGATACAGGCAAAAGATGCAAAGAAAACTTGATTATGGCCTCTTCTTACAATATCTTGACTTCCAGTGTAGGGATGGACATTGGATGACCATTCTGAGGTGAAATAGACTCATGTAAGCTTTCACCAGGTGCTCTAAAATGAATTTCCACCTCCTACAAAGCGTGATATTCTGCTTTGTTTCTGTAGGTCCTTAAGAATCCAGAAGTGACTATGGGAGCCCTTATAATGATAGAGGTGAAGGAGCAAACTTCAAGAAAAAATATGATCAGAAAGCCAGAAGAAAGTAAAGGAAGACACAGAAATCTGGGAAAAAAGCTGTTTTGAGGCTCAAAGCCAAGTAGAAAACTTGCCATGTCAGTTTTCCCCATAAATGAAAACTTTGAACGCGTTTTTCTCACAGGTTTAATGGATGATGTTGTGTGAATAATATTCATAAAAAAAAAACAGTACATTGTTTTGTTATGAGATCTCGATGCATCTTTTTCTAATTTGGAACATTTGCATTCATTTTCTGGGCATTTGATAATGTTTTTTTCTCTGTGTGGAAATGGTGAGCTTTAGATATTTAGATATATTTGAAATTGAAATGTGTACAATTTATATTTTGAGCTTATGGCTTTGTATATTGTAGTATGAAGGTGATGAGTGCAAATATTTCATGTGTAATGAATTCATTCAGCAAAAATGTTGCAGAGGTATTTTGAACTTCAAATGATACTTGAAATTTTTCAAGATTTTTAGTCCTGTATAACTGTAATCATCTGTCTGTATTTCAGTCCAGAGATTTCTCTCCAAGGCGGAACATTTGAAGAACAACGACAGAATGAAATTTTAACACAGTACAAAAGTAAAGTGGAGACAGGTATTACTAGCATTTAGAGTGAGCCAATTATTATGTTTTCAGCCTGCAATATGTTGGAATAAGAAAGATAGGTCTGATGCTGCCTGTCATGTGTATTGTAAATGACTACAGGGATGGTCAGAGTTCACCACATATTTAAGGTTTAGATGGGAGACCAGATATCACAAACTCCCTGATTAAGATCTCTCATGCAGTAGTGAGTCAAGAATTAAGTTTTTTTTGTTTGCTGTTTTCTTTATCTTTTTCTGACGATACATAGATAATATCGGTATCTTCTGAAAGGTCTTTTTTTCCTTTTTCTACTCAGGTAAATTTCAACCCTCGATGATACTTTGTTATTTTTAAATGATTTAATAATATAAACTTACTCTTGACTTTTTCACCAACTTTGCAGGCGGTTGATGAATGAACTTTCCAATCCCCCTTGTCCTTGCCAGCTTTGTGTAAACACTGTAATAGGATAATTTTTTTGTCATATGTCAACAATTATAGTGCAAAAAATTGCCTTTATAATGATAGTTAATTGAATTAAATTACTATCCAGAAAGGTGAAAAAAAAAACAAAAAAAAACGTCCTTAAAGTTATTGATCATAGTAAAAAAAAAGCGTTCATTTTTCTATAAAAGTTGTTCATTTTCAAGGAGTCTATTTCACATCAATTATTAGGCAAAAGGTCATTGACAAAAATTGTATAGGCAAAAGCATGCTGATGAGTCTTCCAAACAGCAAAATGCCATACGTCACAATCACTCTGCTGTTCTTGATCTAAACGCAATAAAACTTTTGCTTTATTTGTAGAAAAATATTCCTTAATGCAAGACAGCATCTTTCAAAAAAGAGAAACTACAAATCCCTTTGCTAGTTTTGAATTTTTAACAAAATCATATTTAAAAATTCATATTCATAAGGGATCAGTTTTTATCTGTATTGCTTTCTTGGGAAAGCGCACTTTTAAGTGCCACAAGGGTTTTTTTTTATTTAATTCATTTTTGTGGATTTATTGTAAGATTATGTGTAATGGTCTTATTCTGGATGATCTTTTTTGCTGCAGTTCATCATGCATCATTCCAGTGAAATCCATGAAACGGATCTAAATAAACTCAGTCAGACTTGCGGTACCATATGTGTAAAACCAAAGAGATGCCGACAGCAGTTTTTTCCTTGTTAGACCTATAAGGATGATTTATTGTTTTATTGAATTAATATTGACACGACTGATGTTGCCGACAAACACTCTGTGATTATGATTTTTTTGTAAAGTTCATGGACTCTCCGGCCCAAATGGAACCTATCCATGCCTTTGGTGCTTGACATCAACTCAAGAGCTCAAACACAAACCGACAGAAGTTAGAAAAAGGATAGTACTGATGATTAAAACAGATCGCAAAAGATTTTTATCTTATGGCAAAGGAAAAATTAGCAACACCAGACATATTCCTAACTGTGTTAGGGCCCTTCTGATTGACATTGAAACATCACTTGTTTTATTTTATTAGGCATCACTTTCAAACATCATAATCTCCTTGAAGAGGCAATACAGGAGGGACATAGATATTGCACATGCACTGGCAAGGACAAAATTCGCACAAAATACCAGCCCATTTGACACTTTCATTCTATCTTTAAAAAAAAAAAATGTACACTTACAAGGTTGTGTAGTTTTTCAGAATCAGATGATGAGCACAGACATTACCAATGTCAGTTAGGTAAATACAAAAACAAGCTGGCTAAAATCATACAATTCCCACACTTGCATTAAGGGAGGGCCCTGTCACAGCTAGTCGTGACAGTCTGCTCGACCTATATGGCATCGTTCCACAGCATATCACAGTAGGGCATTTATAGGTAATCACTGTCACTAATACATGCAGAAATCAGTTTTTACAAGCCTCACACAACACATTGTGCAGTGTGCAATCAAATTCACAGAAGATCATTCAACAGTAGAGCATGCTTTTGCAATCAGACATAAATTTGATCAACTCAGTGAGGCCGTTGCAGCAGTCCACAGTTATATGTCGCATTCACACAAAATAGACCACAAAGAACTGGCAGCAGTTCGTTCAAAAGTTAAATATTACACCACATTAAACAGAAAGATTTCTTCAGGCAAAATGACACCCAAGTGCACATTCTAGAATAACATAGTTTACCATTTATTGAATCATATGGATTTGGACTGGGTCTCTTGGGTGGAATTGGGTGGAGAATTGCTTCACTCATCTATTGCCAAAACAGAGAGGCGCACATCAGCATATGAAACAAGACAAAGAGATTAAAAAGTACTGTTGAAGCTCATCGCCTTCAAGTGGCCCCGGAGCTTAAGTCCTTGGTGCCAGCTTCAAACAGACATAAGATCACGAGGGAGAAAGCAAAGACACAACCGGGGGCATTAAATGATTACTGATTATCATTTGTATGGAGTATAAATCATTGAAGCTTTCTTGCATTTCGTTAATGTATAACTAGACATGTTTCTGTTTGCGTTACCGGAGTGCTGTATTTTATTTATACATGTATTACACGTGCATGAAACCACCTTATCACTATTAATTTTTCTTTCTTTTACATTTGTTACATTGTGTGGGCTGTATTTTATTTTTCTACATTCGCTAGATTGACAGTCACGTCTGAAATGAATATATCTAGCTCAAGGGGGCATAGAGAAAGAAACAGGGTGGGCATAGAGGATAGAGTGATTTATTGTGACTGGTAACTGGCACAGGCAAGCAACTTGTTCTATAGGACCAAATTTCCTTCGGTACAAAATGAAAAAATAATCCGATATCCGTCATTAGCCACTGGTAACCAGTCATTTTGGATATTAAATCAAGCTTACACCACATTTTTGTTACTTTATGTGAAAGATGGACTTTTGCCCTCTCTGTCTGTGAATGTTTGAATGTGGAATCTTTTACACTGTGTTTTTTTATGATTTTTTTGTTTAGAACTGACCTCTTTCCAATTTTGTAACGATAAAATATAAATTTATATCTCTGTGAAGCTTGTGATCTTCATTTTTTAGCGATGATGTTGTGTTCAGAGTGTGAGTTAATACCTTACAGTAAGGACGCATAAAACAAAAAGTAAACAATTGACCCAGGGACACACATTACGCTGTCCCCCAGGAGCAGCCGAGCGTGATGGGGTCAAGGCGACAAGGTTGGCCAAGCTGGGGTGGCAAACTAAGTGATCCGCTGCGAGCTGCCGTGACATGCAAGGACATAACCTTGGCAAAAAAAAAATGATATGGCCATGGTCTTTATAACACTGAGGCAAAAGCAAGAGGAAAATTGTTCCTAAGCAAGAACTTATCTAGATCTATCCATAGCAGTCGAGCTGCATTCCAATTAAAAAAAAACTGATGATGACGGCACTGCATAGGGTATGTGCTTTTTTGGTAATAAGTTGGATCAAAGTTTTTTATAGCAAAATCATATTCCGGTGCATATTCCAGTGGAAATTAGCAGTGTTACATTAGTACAGTAGGTTTAGGATTTTGTGTTTTAGTATTATATAATGGAATAGCCGCTATTGACCACGTAAATTTTGGAGGTGAAAATTTTTTTGATGTCTTCATGAATGCATGAAAGTAAAATCAAAGATACAGTTGCGTCAGGGAGGGCCTTGAAAGCTCAAGAAGGGAAAATGCTGATAGACAGACTTGTACTAGAGGGTAAGCCACAAATATATGTACATATTTGAAGCCTTAAATATGAAATAAGATTACAGAGGTAAATAAAAGGAAGGAGACAAATTTGAGGAGAAGAACTTCATGATACGATCTCTTGAGGAGTGCCTTGGTCAAATGATCAATATCAATGTAGAGTGAATGTTTTTCATCAGTGTGACAAATTACAAATATTTACTGTGTTGCTAACACAATGATTATTGGCATCTATATGTTGATTTGCAAGATATACTTACATTACATTCAGTGTGTAAATAATTTATTGTGATTGTAAGTGATTTGAAGGCAAGTTTCTGATAGCTGTTCAGTTCATTTCAGTCTTAACACTAGCCCCAGCAAACTGTCACTGGTATACATGTCATGTGGTTGGGAAAACAATACTTGCCATACTGGTATAGTATTGTACCAGTCATAATACTGGTGGTAATAATAATAAAGAGGATTTGCCCACGAAAGTCACAACTAGTTAATGTTGTCCTTTCCACCTACTGATGTGACATTGCTTATTCACAGTTTACTAATGAGGCTGTGTTAATAAGGGTTTTCAAGATTCTCATTTAAAAATCTCTTTGTCATAACTAATAACATCTCATATTGCCCAACCTACATTTATAGAACTAGGTTTGCTGATTGTTTTGAACTTTGCTTTGTCTTTCAAGATACATCAATTTTTTTATGGTTTGTCAAAACCAAGAAAAATCTTGCTCTTTAGCAGTTTGATTTTTTTTGTATGCTTATATTTTGAATTGCACTTATTAAATATCCAATCATATTGCTAGGGATTTTAAACCTCTAACTTTAGTCAGAATTCCGACTTTTTGGTCGTCGCCGACTTTCCCACTTTTGGCTGCTCAACTGCCAATTTTGCTGAGTTCACAAGATGATCGAGGTTTTATAATAATTTGTGATACCGGAAACCGGAAGTACAAGAGAGTTTTATGCATGCTTTGGACGAGAGTCAAACTGTTGTTTGCAACAGGTCGAGATCGAAGTCCGTAACGCTTAATACCTCACACTTGACAATATGCAGTCAAGTGGCCTTGGGCAAGTTGGTTGACAGCAAATCAGCACGTCAGAGTATTGACAACAACAAATAATGTGCGCAAAGTCCTAGAAAGACCAATGTAAAAGGACAGCTGTTCATGATCTAGATCTAGGTCTTGAAAACAGATCTAGTCTATCTAGTTACACTCGGTGATTATGATGATAGCACTGGCTGTGGGATCTCTTCAGCTCTTGAAATTTCCACTAGTTGTATAAATTTAATGTCCCGTCCCAGGATCTTGTGAAAACTTGCAAAACTTCTCTCAAAATAATGCAAACTTCTCCCAGCATGAAAAGCCTAGATTTTTTTTAGAAGTGTCTTACGTAACTGGACAGCATCAGATCGCTGTGGAAAAAAAAAAGGGAGGGGGGGGGGTAAGGCGAGGAGGCAAAATTTTCGGACTTTTTTCTGAAAAGAGTTTGACATCCCTGAATTGCATGTCAGTGTACAGGGCTTGCATTGATATTTATTTTCATCCTTCTAGACCTATTCATTGATTTTGTTGCAATTTTTAAAAATCTTTGAAAACTTGGGTTTTTATCCCTTATTTCAGAAACATGCAAAATATGGTCAGACTATGTTTTTTCAAGATTTGTAAGTAATTGATTGCCGTTGAAAAAAATCTGAGCTTAGAGATATTGTTGCTGACTCATGATTTCAGAGGTAATTTTGATCTGACAGGGCTGGTTATCATTTTATGGTTGTATAAAAATGGTATGTGATATGTTTTGTCTTCTATGACAAAATTTTAATATTTTGAAAATTCATAACTTTCTGAAAAGTTATGTTGTCATCATAAATTTTGTATTGAATTGCTCAAAAGAAAAATGTCTTTAGCACATAGCATTTATTTTCACGAGGGTTTAGAATGAAAACCAGTTTGTGGTACCTAGTGAGACCAGCTACCTCATTCTATTTAAAACAGCTGATGTTGCAGAAATATGGCAAAAGAGTGTTGAGAGTATCTCACTACAGAGACAGAAGAGCTTCCATTTCAGAGGGCATAAAACATGGTAGTGAAAGCCAAGTGCAAACTGCCAAGCCAGTGCTATTTTCACTGATTGTCTTTGCTGGAGTTGATCTTGGAACAAGAGGGAAAAGGCTGGGAAAGAGTCAGTAGCTTGAAGAGAAGCTCAGAGAGAACCTGAGGAGGAGCATTTCTTCAGGAGATGAAATAGTAAAATTATACAGGGTTTTGGTTTAGTGGAGGTCTTTGGTCTCTGAACCACATCATGGAATTAAAAGAATGATAGGCAATAATAGTTATGTTTTTTTATCCTTCTTCATAACAAATATTCCAAAAGTAAGTCAGTTTTGTTGGAATTTGTTTCTATTTCAGGAGCAAAAATTATGGGAAAATGGAAAGATGGATTTTACTACCCAGGAGTGCTGAGCAAGGTGGATCAAGGAAATAAAAAGTAAGCTTAAATCATCATTTTAAATAGTAGAGATTGAGTTCACCATGTCATTTTTTTTTGTTGTTTTTTTTAAAGATTTCTTTTTGCATAAGCTTTTTTGATGACTGAACCGAAACAAAAGATTTTTACTACCAGAATAAAAATTTTAAAAAAGAAAGAGTCTTATGCAGATGTGGAAATTGCAAGTGCATTTTAAGTATTAACTGTGGATGGACAGGTACCATACTATCTATGCATTGCTTAGCCTTTACTCAAACCCTGACCACTAATCTCTTACCTTAACCCTAATCTGAGCCGCAACAGGATATTTTAAAAATATAACGATGTCAATGGTCATTGGTGCTTATGCCAGCATTAGCTAGGCACTATCGCACATATGCATCCAGTTCCTTATGTCTTTCCTATGGATCTGCTGGTGATAAACGGGCACTATGGTTACCATTCTTTTTTAATCTTTTCTCTTATCATACTTTTTACTACTACTTTGCTGAGGCCCACGTTTATGTCTATGTTGTCCTTTTGGGTAACATTTTTGGCTAGCCTATCCGCAATCTCATTACCGTCTATTCCTGCGTGTGCTGGTACCCATACTAATGTTACTCTTCTGTCTTGTTTCCTTAGTTCTGTATTAGCTTATAGTATTTCTGCTTTTATATCTTCCCTTTCTGTTTTCTTCCTGCTGTCTAGTCCTTTGATACTGGCCATAGCGTGTTAATATCGTTAGATTTTTATGTTCTGTTTGTTTAAAATTCTCTATGGCTGTTTTGATTGCTGTTATTTCTGCTGTATATATAGATGCTTATCACTTAGTCTTTTTTCTATTGCTGTTTTTGATTCTGGGAAGTACACTCCTATTCCTATTTTTCCTTCCTTCATTTTTGAACTGTCTGTAAAACATAAAATTGATTGGTTCCTGCTTTCTTCAATTTTCTTGAATGCAACCGTTTTTATTGCTATTGTTTCTTTCTTACTTATATTCAATGCTATGCTGACATCTGTTTCTATCGGCTGTAGTTCCCATGGTGGGGTCTTTGTCTTATGTATTAGTTTCACACAATTTAGGTCTTCCTTCATCATTTTCTTTAGTTCCTTTTTACAGCTTCTGATTACTGGTTCATGGTATGGGAGACTTTTACTGGTCTGAAAGTGAGTTGCTTCATATGCTGGATGATCTTTGTCTAAATATACCTTGGAACTGTAGCTTAATGATAGTTGTTTTCTTCCAAGTTCCAAGGGGGCTATTCCCGTTACCACTTCCAGAGCCTGTGTATTACTATTCATTTGCAGCTCCCGTTATTGTACGTAGGGCTTGGATTTGAACTTTGTCTATCTTTTCTTTATTTTGTTCTCGCTGCCCCTCCGTACACTATTGCTCCCTAGTCTAGTTTCCCTGGTATAAATGCCTTGTAGGCCATGAGTAGGCATTTCTGATGTACTTCCCATCCTCTTTCTTTTATGTATTTTAGCATGTTTAGTCTTGGTGTTATTGACTGTTTCAGTTCCTCTATATGTGCTTTCCAGCACAGGTTTTGGTCTAATGTTAAGCCTACAAATTTAATTGTGCTGACTATTTCTATCGGTTCACCTTCTATCGTTAATCTGGCCTGTTGCTTTTCGATCTCTGAGCTCTAAAAATCATCGCTGTCGTTTTTCCTGTGTTTATTCTTAGCCCCCATTTTTCCATCCATCGTGCTATTCTGTCTAAATTTCTTTGCATTATACCTTGGGCTCTCTTTATGTTTCCGTCTGTTACCCACAGGGTTGAGTCATCAGCGAATTGCGAAAGGCTGACTGGCTCTCTATCTATTTCTTGCTCCAAGTTGTTTATCAAGATTGTAAAAAGCGTGAGTGAAAGTACCACTCCCTGTGGTGTTCCGTTTTCTTGTACATACGTTTCCGATAGTTCATTATTTACCCTAACTTGAAATTCATGGTCATTTAGGGATGCTTCTAGGTAGTTGACTATCGGTCCCGTTATGGGAAACGGACCATAAACGCTATAAGCAGCGGTACTACCCAGAAGCCAGGTTAAAACTGCAAATACGGAGCAAAAATAATAACCCGATAACACAGAAGATAGCAAGAGGAAGAACAGGAGTTCCAAAACTACCACCAGATAAAATTAAATGTAATATGTGCGGAAAAACTAATACAATGGTCCACATAATGCTAGAATGTCCCAGCCATAAGGATGAAAGAAAAGACCTACTAAAGCTAATGACAAACAAGGGAGAAGACCACACCCTGCATAACATCTTTGAACTAAAAGTGGACGAGAAGCATAAGTAGATACTAAAGAAAACTCTGGCACAGATGCCAATATAGACAAATGAAAACAAAAATAGAAATAAGAACCTCGCCAAATAGGATGAAGAACAATGGGGATACTAGGTCGGAAATAGACAGCCTAATTAAACAGGGGCGATATTGAAAAACCAAAACGAGAATTAAGGGGAGGGGACGAAGAAATAAATAACTTGGAAACGGGTATAATGAGAGAGAGGGATAGGGAAGGAGGTAGGTTAGGAGGAAATCCATGCCGGCAGTAAAATACCAACAGCAACAAAGACAAACGAGTAGTGTGTGGGGGGAGGGAGGAGGGAGTAAAAAAGAAAAAGAACACCGAAAGAACTCTATGAATTTCCAGGGGTCTCTGGATGGCCGATCGCATATGAAACCGAGTAGTCCGTGCGCTCTTCTGGATGGAGACTCTAGACCCTGCCGACATGGAAATCCGTGGGGAATGAGATTGCAGTATCTTTGATTGGTTGATACGGGAACACTGACGAAGCCGAGTAGTCCGACCTGTTCCCCCTCGATCCTAGATGCGGATCCGTAAAATACATCGTGTTAACACTTGAGAGATGGGGACACAGATGAAACAAAGTCGTCTTTCATTGTCTTCTGTCGACCGAGATACATGAGGTGGTAGATAGAACCCCACACCCCAGTTCGACCTAGGGATTCCCCAATATGTACATAATGTAAATATAATAAACGTTGTCCAAATAAATATTATTAATTGAATGTCGTGAAATAAGCATACCAGGGAAACAGGAAATAAAGGCCGAAGGGCTTATCCCTGTTTAGATAGAGTAGGGAAAAGTAGAGATAGGGACGATGGGGACCTGTACATACCAAACAAAAATGGTAATGGACCCACGAGTGACCAAAACAACGCAGCGACACCCTCAGATCCTCATGGGAGGACTTTTTGACATGGTCCACGAAACATAGGATAGGAATAGCAGCAGGAATAAAAACGTGGACCAACAATATGGCAAATAGAAATAGTAATAGGGACCATATTGAAGTAGAATAGAAAACAAATAAGAAATAATAAACACACATCTTCAATTTGAAAAAAAATAGAATAGGGAGTAGCTGGATAGGCAGTCTGCTGGTGATTTATTTATTTTTGTCCCCAAAAGTGAAGACAGAATTTTTTAAGACAGGATTTTTTTTTATTTTTTATTTTTTTAATTAAAAAAAAAATTTTTTTTTCAAAAGTGAAGACAGGATCTTTTTTCTTTTCTTTTTTTTTTTTTTTCAAAAGTAAAGACAGGATTTTTTAAAACAGGAATTTTTTGATTTTTTTAACAAAGAACTATTGAGATAACCTCCACCAGGAGGTTGAAAGACGTATATAGAACATAATGTATGGTTACCATGAATTTACTTCCATAACTATGAAGTTGGAACATCTCTTCATTTTGTTCATAATAGAACTATAAAAAAAAATGAGAACAGCCATGGGAATAGTGGCAAACAAAATCACTTTAAAGGAATATTTACAGAGATATCTGTGGCCAGATATTAAGGGAAAGATGTTCCTTATGTGAAGCTTGTTTATAAAATAAAATGAGTGATTCAAAATTTTGATGTGGTGGATTATTTTGTTCTGTTTTGTCTGGTGAAACTTTGTTGTTATGGTCTGATACTTGAATGATGTGCAAGAATTATCAAACTGAACATTTTCTTCTACTGAAATTTAAATGTTACACTTCTTACATATGGTAAACCTGACTAATGCTCATATTTTTTTTCATTGTGGAACCTGTTGTAAACAAGTTTAATTCCTGTTGCAGAGAGACAATCAGGTTATTTCAGGTATGAATACTTGACTGTTTAGCACTAAAGAATCTTCCACTGATATTGCAGATACATGGTGAAGTTTGATGATGGCAGTCAGCGAGCAGTGAAGACAAAGGAGATCATATTGGCTGCAGAATTACCAGTGGGCCAGAGTGTAATGGTGTACACTAGCAGGGAATACTATGAACCTGGTATGATCATGGGACACAGCAGAGATCCAGAAACACATCAATGGATTTATCATGTGGAAAGAGATGATGGTGTAACACAAAAGTAATTGTTTTGTTTGTATGATTCATTGATATTTGACTGTGAAGAAAGGATTTGTTTTCATGAAATTTCTGTGATTATTAATAAGCCAGCGTGAGCCTTAGGGAAGTAGCTAAGTAACATTCATTTGATGTTGGTTGGAAGAACTGGCAGTTCTCATGTTGAGCACTGTAAAATTAATGTCAATCTGTAATGTAGTGAAATGCCAGTGGCTAGACATGGTGAAGATTCTGCTTTTCAGAAAAAAAAATAACTTGTAGTTATTTATTGCATTCTTACAATTTATGACCCTGAAATTTGATTTTTATTTTGCAGTGTGACAATGTTTTGTCTTCCTACATTTAATTGTAATTTTTATCATACAAAAGCACAAAAGTGCCTCCACTTAAGGGGAGGGGCAGGTCCTGAGAGTGATTTTTCTAAAGTACTTAATTTAGGCTTTTTTAAGCATCATATTTAAATTCAGCATGTCCAAATTAGAGGAGGGAAAGTGTCAAAAAATAATTT
>JBCEWB010613285.1:0-17952 GCA_039654565.1 Peronia peronii
TTTTTTTAGCAAAATCCAAATTTCAGGACCCGCCCCCCTCCTTAACCCTTTCAATGCCGTGAGACAACCATTATATCATTTGGATATCCTATCATATTGACAGATCTAGCAGCTGCAACTTCTATGCCTGAAAACACGCAATCTAAATAGCGATAGGCCTTTTAGGCTATCAATATTTGACATAGGTCAGGGATCCTACCAGATAAAGACACATCCAGGAGAACACAGAAAGATGCTGGCAGTGAAGGGGTTAAAACTAGCTTGTACAATCTTCGGTAACTCTACCCCTTCTGTCGGATTTCAGTGTTGAATATTACGCACGTATTCTCTTTTGATCTGACATTATACCCGGTCAGGATTCTTTAAGATGCTTCTTTAAGACTTCTTTAAGATACATTGAGGATCCTTAAATTACCCTTTTCATATTCTCTCAAATACTACAGATAAAATTTCAATCCAATTATGCCTGAGTTGTTATAGTTTTATTTTTATTGTAATTATTGTTGTGATTGTAGTTGTTGTTGTTGCTATCGTTGTTGTGATAGTTACCATCGTCGTCTTCATCGCTGTTATATGTAAGAAGTAATCAAGAGTGTAAACGAAAATTCATTTCTGCCATCAGCGATACGCTTATCAAACTGTAGCAATTTTGTTTGATTCTGCCTTGATTTGATACTGCGCGTCATGTTTTGTCTATCTATACTATAAATCTCCGACAAAACCCATAAAAGGCTTATAGACTCGAACACTACTGCATGAAGCCATATGAAGTTTAGCACACAACGTTGTTGCCTAAAGATCTGTGTTTCTACTTACATAAAGCCGAAAAAGCTTGTTATGTTTGGCGTTATTCGAAAAAGGCGATAGTAATGGAACAGTAAAGTCGCGTGAATGTTTGATCCGAATCGTACGTCCAATAGAATGACGCGTTCAAAACACCAATCAAACACGTTTTCTTTGGGTAATATTGGGTTTAATCATTCAAAATACCAATATCGAGGTGCACACACTTGCCTTACACTTTAAGTCGCAGGGCATTATCGGTTTGACCTATAAAAAAATAATCTCCCCCCCCCCCCCCAAGGCCGTGGGTTCTCTTCTAATGATATATATACATGTGAGTGTGAATGTATCCTGCATGTATTATTGTGTCTCATCAACTGTGAATAGAATTGTCTTTTGAAGGGAAATAATGTTTGGCCTATTTTGTCCCTAATAACTGTCACCGATGTTTAATTCTTTTTTAGAGGTTCAGAGACTTGGTAAGACCAAAAAGGAGAAAAAGAAGAGGAGTGAGATGTGATGATTGTTCTTCTTGTTATATTTGTTGTTGTTGTTATTGTAATGATCTTTTAAAAATTCAGCCGTTTTCATGAGGATGAGAGAGAAATATGATTATCCTGATCTAACCGCAGCAGTGAAAAGGCTGCTATATGAGGTCAGCGTGCATTCCCTGGAGTCTATTTCCGTTTTGCCTTCTAGTTTTTATTATTGTAACAGTCATTTTATGTTCAAGATCGTTATATGCATATTGTTTTAACACTTGTCATTACAGAGCGGTGGCAAAATTCATCACCAAACACTATCCCTCCAATCCGCTAGGACCTCACTGCAGGTAATTATAGTATTGGTAAAGACCAATGGAATTCACCTATCCGTCTATCCAGCTGCGCATCCAACTATCTCTCTCTCTCCTTCTTTCCGTCCCTCCATCTGTCCATCCGCCCTTCCACTCTTTCATCCTTCCATCCATCCATTTATCCATCAATCCATCATTCATCCGTCCACCCATCCGCCCACCTACCCATCCATCCATCCATCCATCCATCCATCCATCCATTCATCTATCCATCCATCCACCCATCCATCCATCCACCCATCCATCCGTCCATCCATCCATCTATCCATCCGTCCATCTAATCATTTGGCCTGTCTGATGAGATATAATGCGAACAGCTCTGGCCAGTTACTAGTTACTGGCTTATTGCAGATAATTGTGAAAATTACAAATTTCCTCCCCCAGTTATGTGAAAGGCAGCCAGGAGGCTTTCGGCTGTTACCGTCCAAGCTCTGGCAGCTCCAGGTTTGAGTGTGGCCGAAGCGATGATTCCTTTGCTACATCCAGGGTAAATTGGCCATCCTTAGGGTGCAAACACAGTGCCTCAGTCTTTGACTTGCGTCAGTCTCGGCTCTGTCTCTGGACTCGTTCGGAATCTCGAAATGGTCACGTGATCAGGGAATTCGCTCATTTCCTTTTCATGGCTGAAAGTATTGTTCGATGACGAAAACAAGAGAGAATGGAAATTATCCGCTCTCTCCGAAGTACCAACACAGATGTCGATGACGTCATTTTAGGACATTTTTAATGACCCATTGGAGAAAACAGCAAGGAAATTGCGGTTTTCGGACATTTTTTGCCTTACTGCTCCAAACAAAAGTGGAGCGTTTCCAACAATGGGCAATTGTACAAGAGGTAGGATCTATTAAATAGCCGTAGTGCAGGGGGGTCTGAGAAATTCACAATTATGACACACTGGACCATTTTATGTTGGTCTGCAATGGGTAAAGCCGACCTCAAGCATTGAAACCGGAATTGCCTGATCAGGTGATTAAACTAAGAGATTCAGAACGAGTCCATTATCCAGTGACGCCAGTCCATCTCCGAAATAAAAGATTAACTAATAACATTATACATTTAGAACAGTGATTTCCAACTTTTTTGCACTAGTGACCACTTACCTAAAAGCTTGAAATCCGCCCGAATCAGCAGCTTGATTTACAGTTTATTTTCTTTGATGGGGAGGGAAAGAAACACTTGACTAAAAATTTATTCAAGAATCTTGTAATTATGTATTATTAAACTAATGACATAGAACCGCTGTAGCAGAGTTTTTTGTTTTTTTCTTTCACTAAAACAAAAACAGTAAAAAAATGTTAGAGCATAAAAAATGTAAGTGACGAGTTGAAATTAATCTTATCTCAAGCCACTTCTAGCAGAACTACACGATCCTCGCCCCCCCCCTCCCCCACCCACCCTATGTTTATACCTTAACATTGTAAGTAATCATGAAAAGAGCCTAAGACGGAACTGAAGCGGGTCGAAGATGGAAGCCTTGTTTCCACGCTTAGTGCTGTCGTGGTTTAGTGTAGTATTTGAGTTATAATAATATGGGAAGAAGAGGATGCTGCTACTAACAACCATGACACAAGTGAACCTGTCATTTTCACATTCCGGACACAAACTGTCTTTTTATGCGTTTATTGTTCCCGCGTAATGGAACTTGACTTCAGAGATCCATTTCACGTAAGAAGAGTTTTTGCATTGTATAAATTGAGTCCATAATAAGACTTATTACACTTTATAATATACATTATAATAAGATCTTACACTTCAAGAATAGGTCCAACCACAGCTGATGATTTTCAATGGTCTGTATGTGATCAGCATTTCTATTATATACGACTCCTAGATTACTAAATATGTGTGTATGTAGTGGTATTTGATAATTACAATATTAAAGCTAGAAGTGTCAAGTATCCTGTCTGGCCTCCAGTCCAACAATAGTTGTGATGTCTCAAATTTGTATCACTTAAAGTGAAACTCTTCTTTTTTGTTATTGTTGTGTATCATACTTTTTGTTTTTATTATGTAGATTTACCATTCAGTGTAATAAGTATCTTGTGTATCTTATTGCCTCTATATCATTGAGTAATACTTGTTTAATTATACGTCTATACCATTCAAAATATTATTTTCCTGTTTTGTTGTTGTTTCTCTATCCAGCTCATAACAATATGCCTTTTGTTGCGCAGTGATACCCTTCAGAGTGATATTTGTGTTGTGTGTATACCTACTGTTCAAAGCGACACTGTTATTGAGTACATATACTGTTCAAAGTGACACTTCGTTTGTTGTGTGTCTGTACAGTTAAAAGAATCACGCGTTTTTTGTTGTGTATCTATATTGTCCAAACTGACGCTTATTTTGTTCTGTGTTTTGCCGTACTGCATCATTCAAGGTGAAGACTAGTTTTTAATGTATCTAAATCATTCGAAATGGTACTTGTTTTATTTCTGTACCTTTAGGGCGTACCATTCAAACTGACACCTATTACTTATTTGTGTATCTGTATCATTCAAGTGTGAATACTTTATTGTGTATTGTACCATTATTATTATTATTATTTTGCCTGTAGGTAATTTTAAATGTGTTGTGTATTTACACCTTTCAGAATGATATCTGTTTTCATATGAATCATCATGTTCATTTCTACATATCTTGCTCTGCAGACTCTCCCAGGTCTGAACGCCCGTAACACGGACTACGTAGTGCTGGATGGCGCAAATTTTGACACCAGTCAGTTGTACATCCGGGTGGTGAACGGCACGCTGGCCACATCCACCTACTACAAATTCGGTACTAACGACAACAGATGGACTGAGTGAGTTTTACTAGCTGCTCTGGCTCTGATGTTTTACCATGGCGATGTGTTTGACTAGTCCTGTTACTTTCAGTCACAACAGACGCTAAACAAACACAGGAAGGAGGGAAAACTCTCTCTTTGGCGCTCTCTACTTGAAACACACATCAAGAATAATTCATAATCTAAGGAAAATGTTTTCTTTTTATCGTTATAACTTTGGCATATTCTTTTTTTTTTCTTCAGTATTTCAATGGACAAGTTAAAAAAAACAAACAACAAAAACAAACTTTTCCCCACTCTTTACAGTACCTGTTCAACATACCGTTTCTGTCAAAGGGGAGTAATAGAACGGGTCAAAAAGAATCTTCCTTGATCAAATACGTTCCTCCATCAACATATGATTTTTGTGTATGTGTGTATATAATGTGTGTGTGTATGTGTGTGTGTGTGAGTATTTAATAATTTCGTGCAGGTCTAAATGTATAATCGATGAGTTACCTCGCTCTAAGGACAAACACTTTCTCCCTTTTTTGGTGAATTCTTGATAAGCTGAGACACATCCCGATTTATGATGGTAAACATTGGCAAACTGATCACAACTTGGAATGAAGAGGTGCTGTTGTACGCGAATCTAGCTTATTGTTTTATGGCCGATATAACACAGTTAGCTAGGCCGATCCCCCGACTGAGTCTCTGTGAAGTACTCCTTCCACTTGTTCCTGTCCACCCTAGATCTAGCCTTGATCTGGCAGATGCTTTCGAAGTTTTATTTATTTATTTATTTTTTTCAACTTTTGAGAAGATCAATGTTGTCTTCCTTCCCCTGTTCTCTCTCCCGCCGGTTGGCTGCCACAGAGCAAGTTATGAAGCAGCTTCGTCTGGATGTCGCATATAGTGACCGCTAGGCAAAGCCTACTGTTCTTTTGTTGTCACTAACTTTATGAGTCTCCACGTAGCACTTCGTTAATCATGAGCTGCTTCCAGGAGACATTAAATGCCGTCCTCAATATGCAAATAATCGTCCAATCAAGATTCTTCTCCATCTGCTTTATGAAGGTCCATGTTTCCGAGTCAAAAACACAAAAGTTCGGCTGCTTTATTTTCTTGATGAAATAACCGGAAATACTGTGACAACTTATTCATTGATGTCTATGGCTGGATCGAAATTTAAAGTTTTCCGATCACAATGTAAAGACGTAACTATTTCAACGTCTCAGAACATTGTCTTGAATGTACGGTATACTTCTCATCATAATTATCTTATGTACACACAACCATGAGGTAGTTTTAACATTTTTTTTTTTTTAAATACGATAATTGAATTGGTGCAAAGAGGAATTACTTTGCTACTGTCGGTATAAATCACTATGTAGAGAAAACTTACACCTTAAGAAGATACTGTATTACATGTATCAGTTCGCCATGGGGATTGATAACATCGATGGCTCATACACAAATTATTAATCTTGTTTTCAGGGGACAATTTTAAATTTCACAAGACAACTCTATCCCCTGGGCATAGTTTAAAGGAACCCGAAACAGTTGACTTGGCATTTTCTTTAAAAACGTCATAGTGACAGAGCGGTTGGCTGACTGCTTGAAAAATTTAGATAGAAGTTGATCTGAAATTTAACCCTAGAGCGAATCACAACAGATCTTCATCTTTATCATCAGAACCGAATCGTAAAAAGTCTAAACGTTTAGCTCGATAGAGGTTTCTTCAGAAACCTTGCATTGTTTGGGTATTTGAAGAATAACCAACGCATTCGATCTATTCCAGAATGGTGAACTTCTACTATTACTCGGAGCTGTACGCCCCACCAACAGTTCCCCGCTTCCCTGACGGCTACGACGGAGGTCTCAACTCCCCCTATGGCTGCGGCGGTCAGAATGCCGTGGTGGGATAACCTGATAACCCTGCAGCAGTATGGGGGTACAGGACAGAGCCCCGATGAGAACGCTGGAAATACACATTAGTTTTTCAGGATATCCATCGTCTACCATTCGTTCCTGTTGATGATGTATTTTGTCTTTTTTTTGCCTGGTTACTTGTGTTTGATTTTTTGGTGAAAGAAATAACGTTTTTAAGGAAAAAAAAAGATTTTATTGGTTGTTGATTGATTGTCTTGCTGATTGAGTTAAGGACTGACTGACTACTTAATTGGCTGGTGCTGAGCTTTTTGTATCCATAGAGATTGGTCACGAGACATTAAGAAGCCAAAGATATGAGCATGTTGCTGCCTACAGCATTTAAAAAAAATGGCAGCAAAATTCTCTGTCTGTACAATGGCAATTACACTGATAAAATCAATTAACAAAGCTAGAGCGCTTTGGGCACACTTTTACATACAATTTAAATAATTACACATGAAAGCTAAGAGGAAAGAACAATAGAAGTTCAGTACAGTGGAAACCTCGTATAACAGGATTGCTGGAATCAGCGCTGTTAGGTTCAAGAATGCCATGATATTTCCGTTGCACTTTGGCACGAGTCTGACTTACGCCATTAACCTAGAACACAGACAATTATCCCAAACTACGTGACAATGTATTAAATGATTGTAAAACAAAAAGGTCTGCTTATTCATAAATGTTTCGGGAAATATCACACTACAGGCCATAAAGTTAATGTGATTAAAAGAAGAAGCCAGATTTTGAATGTACATTAATTTGGACATATACCATAAAATGTGAATTTTTTACTCTACAACTCTATATAGAGACGTCACCTCTCCCGCTCCACTTGAGGAGTTTTCCTACCACCAATACATCTCATGGGATAAGAATTAAAAAAAAAAAATGACTGCATATTTTACTTATCTGAAAATCTGCTGTTTGTGCATCAGTCACATTACTGTACTAACATATAGCTGACAACTTTTTATGTCTACATCAAATACGAAAAAATATATTCTTCGGGTTAAATCGAATTTTCTTTAATTCAACCTCCGTAAAACAAAGGAGATGATTTTTTTACCTTAGGAGAGGCATGAAAATGTCATCAAGCCTTTATGTATCGAAATCCAAAATGTTGAATAAACCACAATATACAAATATCTCGGAATTAACTTAGATTCAAACTAAACTCACCAGGAAAACATCTAAAAAAGGGGCAAATCGAGGACTATTAGAAAATATTATGAACTTCATTAACTACTTGCTTAATTCAGACTAGCTTGCCTAACCCAGTCCAATCTTTTCATAAAGGCTTGCGATCTATGTGCAGGTATGGCTACAATGTGCATGAACTATCTGCCTATTCTGTGCAGTCTGTTCACCCGTACTTGCAATATATAATATAATACATATATATGGCTTTCTTGCCTTATTCATTACAGTCTTTTCACCTAGGCCTACATGTGAACTATACATGTATGGTACAGTACATTTATTTGCCTTACTGGTGGTCTTCTCATACAGGCCTGCAGAAAAACACTTTCTGCCTCTTCTATAACAAATGTTTACGACGCCTGTCTCGTGTAATATTTAAAATGATCCAAAGTAGACTTTAAAACAAACCATGAAAAGCATTTTAAAATGACTTTTATCCATTTTCTATAAACTGACACAGATATGAAACAACTCATTTAGTCTTATATAAAATTTACATGCAACATTATGCAGCATTTCGAAGTCATAACGACAACTGGTAACTAAAATATTTGCCGAAAAATAGAATTTTCTTATTGCTATAGATATATATGACTCTCTCGAATGTGTTTAAGGTCTTTTGCCTCAGCAGTGTGGACATGCATGCATTATGCATAGAATGATTCGGACTGTTGCAAAATATGATCTACTTCCTGTACACCAATAAAATTCATTTTAATTGATCTGTACCTGACATGCCAGAAAAATGTCAGTGTTTTTTTCGCTTACTTTTATTTGTTTCTAAGTCTGTAAATAAGTTTTCAAATCTTTAATGTTTATTAACCTTTCCCAGGCTTTCTGTCTGTCATTTCAAAGCCAATAGACAAACCTATCGAGTCATTGCCTGCCCAGGAACATAGCAGTGATTCTTATTTTTGTAAACAATAAACAATCACAGTGCTACACAAGTTCATGGCAAACTCAAAAAGGAACAAAAACACATGGCTGGATTTGTAAACAGGAAATCTTCATTTGTACAAACTGGTGTTATTTTTCATGAAAAGACAAGGAAACAGAAACTTATGCAGGGTGTGTAAAAAAAAAAAGGAATAAAACAAGCACATTACTACAGATAGGCCGAAAACGTACTGTCCGACAACCCGACAGAAATCAGCGACAAAGTCACATATTGAATGGTGCAAGAAGGAAAATATAGACAAAACGGATGGTGTAATTATAGTCACTTTCGACTGTCGTGGACTGGCAGAGGTCAGTTGGATTGAAGTATGACATGTTCCATTTTCTTCGATTTGTCAGATGATTTTTACTCACGTGTCTAAAAATGGCTCTGGTGGGGTGTACAATTGCAAAAATTGGAACCTTTTTTTTCTCATGAAATGTTTATTTTGATAACTGATTTGAAATCAGCAACCAAAAAATAGGTAAGGATGCCAAGATTTTGTGATTTATTGCCTGTAAAGTAGTATTTAATGTGCCTAATACAAACGAAGGTGACTGTCTGACAGATTCACTTTGTATGCAGTTTCCTCCGAAAGTCGCTTTCCATTTGGTGGCTGCTAATTGGATGGACCAGTATGTTTTCGGCCCTAGACTGCAACCATTTATTAATAAAAAAAAAAAGAAAGAGAAATACATGTATATTGTTGGTTGGTAGGATTTTGTGATAAAAAAACAACCATTCAAATATTGATGTCAAAAGAGGAATTAAAACCACCAAAAAACATAAAAAAGGTAGCAATAAAGAGTTTCAGAGAAGGAAAAAAACTTACTGGATTTGTGTGCAAAATACAACTACAAAAGATCTGAAGCAACAATTAAAAACAATAAAAGAGGTCAACATTGCAAGCTATGAGTTGTCACCGAGAAACACACATATACCGGGATAATAGAATGAGCAATAAAGGAATACAACAGAAAGAATTGGGTTCACAAATAAGAAACATACAGTTACAAACAGACTGAAATAGACCGAGAACGAATCAGGTGGGGACCTAACAGTATTCTCGCACCCAGGAAGTGGGAAAAACATGGGGGGAAGAAATTTACTTGCTCAGATTTTGGAGCAAGAAACACATTGAGATTGACATTAATTTACAGTGTGAGCTACAAAGGGAAAAGAGAATAGAAAGTACATGTTTTGTAAGATTTGTGACTGGGCCATTAACACAGAAATACTGAAGCTGACAATTAGAAAAGTAAAAAAAAACAAACATAATACAGGGCTGATTTGTAAAACAGAACAATCACATGACATAAAGATTGAAATTAATAAACCCAAACAAGAAAAACAACAAAAAAAAATCGAAAATGTGTTAAGAAGTGGGATTCTTGTAAATGACCATCACTCCATGTATGATGTTAAGGTTAGAAAGGAATGAACCAAAACAGAAAAAAAAAAACACACAAACACAAAACAAATCCATGGTGTAGGGATCTGTCAATGACATGAACACAACAACTGCAGTTAACCAACATCAAAAACAAAATGAAGCCAACACAGTGTAAAGCTTTATACATTCTCCTTTATTACCATGGCCCTAGGCTTCACAGGGAATTTCACTTTCTACACAAAAGTCCTTATAAACATATAATCTTTTCTTCAACAATACATTTTACAGGACTAGACGAGTCTGGAGTTTTGAGCATTTCATATAACTGAGTTGGGACTGAAACAGACTGATGAAATTACAGAGAAAAATATGACTTTTCTCACAGGTTTCACTGGAGTAATATTCAGGTTAGTGAATCTTACCTGAAAGTTTCAGTTCGTCCTATGGCACTGAATTACATGTAGTAGATCCTCAGATGATGACATTATCTATATAATGAAATTCTTATACCATAGTTTCACCAGACCGTCTAAACCAGTTTTTCCTACAGTGGCACAGGAACTGAACTGGAAAGACTGCATACAAAGTGATGAAATTTGATTTCACAGTGTAGATGAAGACCATAGAATAAAAAGGACTCGATCTGCTTTGAGAGTATTTAATGTCAAAACTAGAATTTTTTTTTTTTCTCTGAGGTCTTTTTTATTATTGATGTTACTCCATTTTCACATTTCATGACTTTTGGATGCTTGCACTTTAACATTTTGACTGTTAATCTCTCATTCATTGATTGTTTGGTTCCTCTAAGTTTTCATTTGAACTTTCTTGATGTAGGCTCACAATATGTGAAACAAGACTTAGATACTTTTCATTTTGATTTTCCAACAGATTTCACATCTGGCAGCCTGAAATGTGACAGCAACAATGAATGACTTAGACTGAATTCATACTAACACCATCTCGCTCTGCAAGGACAAAAATGGTTGCCGCTCAGTGATAAAATGATATACCCATTCATGCTGGTCCCCCAACAATTTGAGTCAAAGCTCACCAGACTATTTCTGATAATGCGTGATCTGTCTCAGCTGATCATGTGGTTCAAGGGTACAGTTTAAGCTTACTTTTTCAGTCAGAGTTACATGAACGCATATTTAAACAGTAATAGTAATGCTTCATTAGAAATCTTGGGCTTCTCCAACAAGAACAATGAAGGGTTTGCATTACAGACATGTTACTTGCATGCTGAGCAGCCATGTATCTTGACAAGGCTGATAAAGTCACTGTCATTAACTCATTGAATATCATCAACATTGCTAGATAGGCATGAATTCAGAGCTGTAGGAGAACATGTTGTAAGTCTCTACAACATGAAGGTTGGACAGAGTGTAAGGTTAAAAAGAATGCTATGAAATGTCAGTTTCTTTACATACACCACTTAAAAAATTAGTCTGACAGTCAAATTTTTAAAATATTTTGCTCCATATGTCAGGTGGCTTACATCATCTTGTTCTCACTTTGCCACAGATGCACGTTTTTTACCTCATTTTAGCAGAACTCCAGAATTGTGATCCTGTGCTTTCTACTTAACCGCGGCATCGATAATGAACAATTCAAATTTCGAATTCCTCCAAAAATGACTTCTATACATATAATTATATTTATGCTGCATGTTTACTCAATTACACACCCAAATAACTGAAGTGAAAAAAAAATTCTATGGTCACAATTTGACAAAGAGTAATGTTCATGAGTACTCTATTCATGCATATGTGACAAAGACAAGCATAGCATGGGACTTCAATACTGGGAGAGTGCTCAGATTTCTTGTACCTGTCTTATATTGTATACAATGTATACGAAGGACTTAGCTGACTTGCTACATATGTAGAAAATAAAAATCACTCAAACTTGCCGCTCATTTCAACACAGGGCGATGATAATAAGGAAGAATACATGAGTCATTGAAATTAAAAAGAAAAAAAAAAAAGAAAAGAAAAAGCATTCATGTACATGTAGTTGAAGCCTAGTTTATTTCCTTTCATGATGACTTACAATATGGGATTGATGTTGTCATGACAACAAAAGAAATCTTCACAAACCCAGAAAAAAAAAAAAATTCTTTGCTAGCTTCACTACCTTTGTTCAAACAGTATCATCAACTCTACTACAAAAGCCACAAAAGCATAGAATGATGCTATGAAAGGACTGACAGCAGACAAAGTTCTACAAGCATAAGTAACCTGTACCAGTAATGCTGCCACATCATACACATGCCTACTGTACAGTGTTAATTAATGAACATGTTAACACAGTGAAACAAATGCAAAATTAGGTGTGCTGTACTCAGAAAAACTGCAGTAAAGATTCTTAGATTTTAACCCCCTGAGCCCTGTCCACTGGTACACGTAGCAAATATGATTCTTTATGTGTCTAACAACCGGCACACAGATGAGCATTATGATATATTTAAGTCTTGTATTTAGTGACAAATTACAACAGCCAGTTATATTTATTTCAAAAGTGGTGTATCAAATACAGGCTTAAATCGCCCTGAAGTTCAGGCAGGAATGCCAGAGCAGGCTCAGAGTTCATAGTTGTTCGGGGATAAATAAGCAAATGCTAAGATTGTCACCAAATCACACAATAATTACAGCACCTCAAGACATTTGATGCAAAGTGTAATCAACAGTTTCTACCACAGCCTAACTCAGTGGTAAAGCTATTCATTATTTATTCACTGGACAGCTTGCCTTTTTGAAGTTCAACTCTTTTTATCGTGGCAGACTTTAAGACATGAATAATAAAACTGGATTATACAGGCAAAAACCACATACTTGCTGACCTTTTCCTTCAAAATATGTATCTATGAATTTAGCCTCTTCTAAATAGTTTATCAGCTTTGCACAGCATTGTTATGAATAAAGCAAGTATAAAAATAATAACTCTAATTCAACAATTTACTCTAAATTAACAATAATAATAATAATAATCATAGTAATAATAATAACAATAGAAACAACAAAGTTGGATAATATAAAATACAAAGGACAATGACTGAAAAACAAATAACATTGCACAAGTTCCACAAATGTTTCACACATCCAAATATCTGGTACATTATGAATATCCATCCCTGACATAAAACTGAAGCAAACATTCGTAATTATTCTCCATGTATGCATATCACATGCAATGAAGCAGTTACTTGATGCAACCCTTGCATCGATTACCTATGCCTGATGTAAACTGTTTTCTCAGAAGACAATCAGACATCAGCAAAGTGGCTTCTAACTGGGAAAAATGGAATTTTTACAAAAATATCGCTTTATTTGAGCGTGTATCACAATTCAAAAATTTTCATGATCATCTTAACAAAAAAAAAACTACTGAAAACAAAAACGTTTAGCTTTTTCAAATCTCGGACCATCGAGATAACTTTCTGGCAACTACCACATGAATTTCTTTGATAAAAAAAAAAAAAAAAAGACACTTTCAAACTTCATGAACTGCACTGCATGGATACAACCATCTAGGTTTTTGAAAGAATAGTAAGTCATGTGAAAATTTCATTTAAAAATTAAAAAAAAAAAAAAAAAAAAGAAAAAAAATCGATGTCAAACAAAGAGGGAATAGCTAAATAGTAAAACAGTACATATTACAAAGACATTGTAATTTAATAGAATCAATAATCTCCTAGTGTAAAGTCTTGCCCAGATTGACAAGCACCATATGGAGAAAATGTACATCAACATCTACACAAAGTACTCCAACTTTAGCTCATGTCAGTGCTAAAAATATAAATTACACATGGGTTAAAGTTGATGCCAGTAAATAAGATTATACACAGTCTTATCATGGGTGTCGGCAAACCTTCACATGTTTATACACAATGCATTATGGCAATCAGAAAATGAATGTTTAAACTCACCTAAAACAGAACAAAGAATTAAAAAATTACAGAACAGCTCAACAAAAGCAAAACCCATTTCTCTCAATCAAAAATAAAAATTAAAGAAAAAAAAAATGGCTGGGATGAAAATTTAATAAAGTAAAAATAATTCCATACAAACTAATGTGTTTCATATCCTAGAATCAATAATGCCACATTATATTCAAAGAGCAAGCCATCATAGATAAAGAATCAATTCACTTTTACTACATGTACTCTATGGTAACAAGAGACAACAATGTCTACTGCACATTTTGTCACTTCTGTTGATAAAGCAACAAAAGGAAAAGAATCTGTCAAATTTGTTCATGGTGCTGTCATTCATCAGTTTTTCGGGTGCATTTGACCTACAGTATGCCTGAGGATATATGGATGGCAATATACAACGAGAAAAAAGAAGGCCTATCTGATGCATAAAAATAATATACCCACTACATAAAAGTGCTGCTTAAACAGTTTTAACTACACAAGGATATGTACTCCTGTATGACTGATTGAGTACAAAAAAAGTCTAAAGCCACTGTGCAAAAATAAAAGAACCAGCACAATAATGCATGAAAGAACCTTGTCTCTGGTTTTTCAATTGCTAAGCTAACTCTAACAATGAAAAATATTTCCTTTTGAAAAAATATAGGGTCATTCCTAACACTTAAACAGTAAGCTGCCTTTTACATCTCCTAGAAAGCTGAGAACAAATGTGAATGCTTTCACTGAATGTCCAGACACTAACTAACTGCAAAGTGTTTTGAGCCTGCATTATATGAAATAAATGCTATATAAATCCTCTCCATTTTATATTTCCAGTTAAACCTAGGTGTAAGAAAGACAAGGGAGGGCATTTGCATGCAGATCTGGGTAAATGAACATTTTCTAGCTGCGATGCCATATCAGATACAGGTCCATGTGCTGTGTGCATTTTCCAATGTGCTTGAGCATCTCCCCCGCCAACACACTGCTCACTTCTGTCTTTGCTGATCTGAAACAAGGATTGAATCAGCCCCAAGGAGATGTGCTGATATGGTCAGGACAAAATACAACGTTCCTCTAGCACTTAGTCTGTACCATGTAAGCTCTGCATCTGACACTATCTTGCAACACTTTTCTGTAGTAGGAGAGGCTGCTGATTAGGTGTTTAGTTGATAGACTGATCAACTTCATTTCTACTTTCTACATGTGAATGACAAACATGAGCTTCAGTGTCTCAACTTGTTTTCAAAATGAAAAAAAAAAGAGAATTCATGTACAAGAACATGCACTGGAAAAATGATTTCATGTCTGCTAAGCTCCTTTTTAGGAGTGCATTGTTAAAAGTCTCTGGGTGGCATTTCACAAAGATCACAGCTATGAGTGTTCTGATTTGGTCTTTCATGGAGCAAGGGACCTTACTCGGAGTGCATGGAAACACTGCTGGACCAATACATTGAGCATGTACCGCAGCCTATAACAACATTAAGATAACATAGACCTGGTGCTTAACAGTAATATTAAGACTCACACTAACGCAAACTTGGTCATTCCATGTTTACAAAAGATGTAATTCCCTCTGTCCCCCCCCCCCCTCCTCCTTCAAACGGAAAACTTTTTGTCATTTTTTTTTTAACACCTGGCCTGCAATAAAACAGCCCTTGTTAAAGTATTCACCACATCAGTTGGCATCAAAATATTTCATCTGCCAGAACTTCTATTTGCATGGGGAAAAGGACTTCTTGTCATTAAAAAATTTCCTGACATTATGACAGCAGCTCCAGATGTACTAAAAGAAGCAAAACTCAAGACATGGATGCAGCTAAAACTGTGACCAGAGAGGAAAGGATGCAGTAGTGACAAAGTATGTTGTAGAACTAATGAATGACTGTAACTGCACCTGGGTGTCTAACATTGAGAGATGGTACACAAAATTGAAACTACACAATAACAGCTAAAAAAAAGATGCACCAAAACATCTTGGTTTACAGTGAATGTGCTTGTATTCTCTAGACATGTTTTACATCAATTGTCATCTTTATCACTGGCTGTCATTCCTCGGACTGGGCCTTCCTGCCGTTGCTGAAAACAGATAAGGGAAAGACAAAAAAAAAAAAAATCAACATTCTTGTCAAATAAAAAAAAAAATAGACACTGCTGTCATGATCATGCCACTATTGCCTCTTTTATTTGTTAGCAATAGTTTAGCGTTACCAGTACTATATATGCATGAAATTTTGGCATGGTTATATGAAAGTGATGGATAAAATCAATCTGTACTTCTTTGGCTGATGAGATCTGCAGACAATCAGAGAATGTGGACACGTTACAGTTTACTTCGACAGATTTTGCTAGATCTATCTCAGGCCTTGTCTTTAATTATCAAAATAATATATCTAACAACATTTTCAAAGACTAAGCACTGCATATGAAAATGGCCAAACTGCTATATTTCATCAAAACTCAAGCTGACCCAAAATATAAATTTTTCACCATTAACGCAATTTTCCCTCTGTGGGTAGTTGCATTGAGGTTCGCGGTACTGGCTCGCAGGGTATTGGTAAAGTTGCTATACAGTTATTTGTAATAAAGAAATCCTGCTGATAATGGAAGTTATAGAAATCTGGTCATTGATTCAATGCAGGTACAATGACAGTCTTCAATTGATCCCTGTAAATTTCCCTAGAAGCAGTTCCTTCAAAGAATTCTGTTTCATGGAGTTGTTTTTAGTGTGCCCATTTCATAGAGTTGTTTCAGTCTAACTCTTCAGTAACTGTACAGACATCCTGGTATTGTTTTCCAGATTTTTACCATAGCAACAAGACTGTTTTCTAACACACTCACCCGCTCTAATTCTTCTTTCACTTCTGCTTCAATTTTCCGGATGTCCTCAATGGTCATGCCATGATACTGGTCTGTCCAGCACACCACCTGTCGGTGAAAATTCAGGAACAGCCGCTGCTCTTGCTGTGAATCAGAGGACAAAAATGAATGAGGCTGTGCTATTCCCATGTAGACAAATGGGGATTGTTTTTGACCAGTCCTATTACTTCCCTTTGCCAGATAGTGGATAATGAAAAAGGCACAACAGAGAGAGGAGAAAGAAAAAAAAAAAAAAACACTTTTGCACTCTTTGCATTGAACATACACTATAAAATTTTGTGCAATATTCATGGTGTAAGCAAAATGTTTTATTGCTATCGTAATAATTTTATCAAAATTTTGGGTGAACAATCTTTCAAATAAGAATGGGGTCACTCAAACTCTACACTAACAAGAAAAAATAGAATCTTCCTGGCACCATTTGTCTCCATTAGAGAGTAAATCTGTCCTGTTCAAGTGCGACTGTTATTACCATGAGGTCTAGATCCAGATATTATATATCTAATGAGCTTGGACATTCTCACTTTTTCTGTACACTAAGACATTTGTTCACCATTGCTCAAGATCTATCTAGCACCATGTTTTATTGAAATAATGAAAACAAACCAATAGGCCTGTCCATGACCAGTCATGATAACCGGTTATATCGGTCATGGACATCATTGTTGATCATCGATTATGATGACTGAAGATTGTTACGTTGACAGTCATGATAGACCATGAAGCGAACGCCTTTATTAGTTAGCAACACCGGTGTCTTTGATCTCGGGGAAAACTCTGTCTGTCAGTGACACGCGTTCGTCCCAATGTCATCCTTCGTATACCCCTCCGCCTGTGTATGATCCTTTTCCTTTTTTTCTTTTTAAAAACTAAAGAGAAGAAAAAAAAGCAACACTGCGCTGAGTTTTACTCAATATTTAACCCTGGAAGTGCCAAAGGGCAATCTGCTGGGGTGTTACGTATTGTACTTTGCATGTGAATTACGTTTTAGATAGCTGTATTACCGCAAGAGGAAATTCGTCTCTTACGTGTAATGTCATTTGTGTCTACATGGTCATTTCGGTCATGCACAGGCCTACTTTATATATTAATTATTGCCATTTTTGTCTCACTATTATTTCTTGAATATAAATCTATATCATAGTGAAAATGTTGCATTCTGTTTATTCTGGCGCTTTTATGGTTAAGTGGTGGTCGACTTCGAGGTGCCCGGTGCAATTTTGTATAACATGCTTCCCACTTGTCCCCTCTCCCCCCTTATACACCCCTCAACCCCCTCCCCAGTGCAAAC
>JBCEWB010613396.1:0-17951 GCA_039654565.1 Peronia peronii
TCTATCTATCTATCTATCTATCTATCTATCTATCTATCTATCTATCTATCTCTCTATCTATCTATCTGTCTGTCTGTATGTATGTATGTTTGTCTGTCTATCTGTCTATCTGTCTGTCTTTCTGTCTGTCTGTCTCTTCTACGTCTTTCTATCCCTTTCAACCATGAGCTCCCTATTCCACACATCTCCTGAGTCTGGCATTTATTTCCTCTTATCGGATGAAAAAAGGGAGAGATAATAAAGAATCTGTTTTCTGATTTTTGCCTGATATTGCAAGCAGCCACACTTGATGAAGTTCCGAACAGCGACCTCCTTTTTCTCTCCCCTTCCCAACTATTTCGATTTAATTTTTTCCCTTTAAATTAAGCATTTGGTTCTTTTGTCTCACTCATTTAAAAAAAGAAAAAGAAAGGCAGAAAGAAAGAAAATGTACTGATTGAAAGAAAGGAGGAAAAAAAGAAAATATGAAAACAAGAATGAAAGGAGGAAGAAGGACGCAAAGAAAGAAAAAGAAAGAAAGGGAGAAGGAGAGGAAAGAAAAAAAGAGAGAAAGAAAGAAAGAAAGATAGAAAGAAAAAAGAAGAACCAAGGAAGGAACGAGAGACAGTTGGAAAGAAAAGAAGAGAGAAAAGGAGAGAGGAACGAAACAATAATAATAAAAACAAAAAGAAAATAGGCAGAAAGAAAGAATAACGGATGTACATTATTACTTCCATATGAAATTGAACCTCAATCCGCATGAAACATAAATTAACTCATTTGCATCCTCTTCCCTCCCCCTTCCCGGACTCAACCCTACCCCCTCTTTCTCCTCACAATTATCCCCTCCCCCTCTCTCTCTTTCTCTGTCTCTTTCTCTCTTTCTCTCTCGCTCTTCAGTGTTCTGAACTAGTAGCATTTCTCTTTCTTCAATCGCCGTCAACAGCTGTAAATTTTTCATTGTATTGTGAAAGATTTCACCGCATTCTTTCTTTCAATCTTTTTTTTTTTTCCTCCCTCTAAAGCTTTGATATTGTAAGATTTACTTACAAAGGTCTTAAGACTCTCCAATAAGGAGCAAAAGCGACTGCCGGACAGTGTCCATCCTCTGTTCAGGTTTTCTAAGTCTCAGCGTTCAAAAGTGGAGATATGTTGATTAGTTGTTGGGCCGATTAGTTGATTGCCTGCTCAGTTCGTTTGTTAGTTCATTGATTGTCTGATTTATCTGCTGATGTTTTTTTTTTCGAATTGGTTACTTGGCTGATTGGGTGGGTTGAATAATTGATTGGCTACCGTGTATTATATGTATGAGATTGATTGGTGGATTGGCTATGTTTTAATTAACTCGTTGATTAATTGTTTGGTTGATTTGTTGGTGGGTTCAGTAATGAGTTCGCTCTCGGATTGGTTTGTTGGCTGATTACATGTAGTTATTTAATTAGTTAGCTGATTGGTTGCCTAGAAAAATTGGCAACTGGGTGGGTGAGTTAATTGGTAGATTGGTTCAGTGCAATATTCGATCCATCATAGAGATATCCAGTATCTGGCATCTCATACAAAATAATTGCATGGTTAGGGCTAGTCAGATATCGAAGGCAGTAACAATGAAAGGACTATCTCAGTGGTTGAGTCCATAGTCCTTTCTTCTGCAATCAGGACACTGGAAACGCCATTTTTTTTTCATTTTCAGGCGATTTCTTTTCCTTTCCATTGACTGTGCTGTTGCTATATTGTCATATTTCTCTCTCTGTTGGTTCCTCCGATGCCCCTTCCTTCATTTGCCATTTGATTCTTTTCTTATATCTTTTCCCCCTTCTCTTCATCTCTCTCTCCCTTTCTCATTCCGCGAGCTCAGTTCTTTGTTGCTCTATCTCCACTTTTGGGTTATATGTCATATGAAAGAGGGATAGTAAATCTACCATATAATGCAATTATTTCACCGATCACATGCCCAAACAGGTAAATTTTGAAAATCATTTTGTCCAGTCTCCTATGTGCAGTTGCCAAACATAAAACGTCAATTTTCTCAAAATGCGAAAAACTAGAGCAAGAGAGAACTGAGCTCACGATTCTTTCTCCCTCTAACTCCTTCCCTTCCTCTCTCTCTTTCTCTCTCTCTCTCTCCCTCTCTCTCTCTCTCTCCTATGCAGTTACACAGTCCTTCATGTTCCTATAAGATCAGTCTGTCTTACCAAAATCGTCCACCAGCTTTCGATGATGTGATTTCGTTGTCGTTGATGTTGTTTTCTTCCTGGCAGCCTAATTGTCTCTGTTCATACTAACATCATTATAGCTCCAGATGTTGTTGTTGTTAATGTTGTTATTCTGTTGTTAATGTTTTGATTGCCTCATCAATTGAAAACCTTAGGGTGAAAAGCACTTACGTTCATTTTGAGAGAAATCATCACGAAAAAAAAAAAGATTTACCTTTCTTGGGTACATGTCCTAATTCTCCAGTTTTACCTTTTGTAATATTTGAAACTTGTACCTTAAAAAATCTAACTATTAGTTTCTCACTGACTGTTTTTTCTTTCATTCATTTGAGCTTTCTGGACCTTGACGTATAAGCACTTTTTGCTTTGAGAGCATCAATTGCTATTCCCATTATCTCAGTTTTTCTGATATTACAATCCTCTATGCTTGCCTCCCTTAGATCCAGTCATTCTCTACTTTCATGTTCCTTATATTTGCCATTTATGTGTTGGGAATATCCTTTCCTCCATAATTTCTCTACATTTTCTTGCATGTTGTAATCCAAATTATTACTCCCCCCCTCTCCCCCCCCCCCTCCCCCGCACTTTCCCTTACTCCAATAACTTCCCCTCTCTTTACAAAGTTAGTTGTCCTATCTCTCCTCTCAGAGAACTACCAGCGATATTTCTGTCTGTCAGTGTGTGGACTAGAGGCCGAGCTAACGAAGACTTTGGTCTGCTCGATGGCATGAACGAGGCAGAAGGAAAACGAGAAGAGAGAAAGAGAGAGAGAGAGAGAGAAAACAAAAAACTTTTACCAGCGCGAAAGTTCTCAAGTATGCTGTGGAGACTTCTAGACACTAGAACTCCTTGAAAAATTCTCTCACACCGGGAATATAAAAAGTGAGAGAGAGAGAGAGAGAGAGGGAGACAGCGAGACAGAGAGAGTGGAGGGAGAGGGAAGGAGAGAGAGACAGAGAGTGGGAGAGAGAAGCGCCACGAAACTTCTGGCTATTTATACGGAAGCCGCGTAGGAATTTGAGAGACAGTCAAAATTAATTGGACGGTACTTATGGTAGAGAACTATTTACAATGAGGCCGCCGCTAGAGGGCGCTAGCGCTGTGAAAGGAGGCTCTGAGAGGGATGCCAAGGGGAGACAACGAGCGGAATATTTTCACAGTTGTCTCCCTGAACTGTCGAGATCCGGCGCCGTCCTCCTAGCAAGGTGTTTGTGATTTCGTTCCGGTTCCAATTATGTCGTCGCTGTCGGCAAAATTTTTCCTAACGGAGGGTAAAATCGCACTGACCGGACCTTTATCTAGTAGGTAGATCCGATTTATGTTTTTTGCTTTATTCAACGTTTCCTAAGTATTTCATTATATTTTATTTTATTCTCTATTTTCTTTTGTTGCATTTTTTTTATATTTATTACTTACCTGAGATATATATTCGTTTAAATAACATAAGAGTTGCATAATTTTCGTACCTTCAATCAATAGATTTCCTTTTCCATGTCTTGTGGTCGGTTCTCTCTATTATGTCTTATATAGTGATGTTTAATTCTTTTTGTTATCTAAATATTCAGTTCATATGTAACATCACAGTCGTATAATTTTCATACTTTTAACTAATAAATTTAAATTCATAGTTCTTATTTTATGGTTCCATCTGTTGTGGCAATATCGCTCTCTGATGTTTTATGTAATAATTGTTTACAATGTATTTATCTGTTTATTATTTGTTCCCTAAATATTCATTTTACATGGTAACTTAATAGTAATGTGATCTTCGTATTTCTTTAACTTAACGGTCTCTATTATTCATATCATATAGCATTCTGTTTTCCTTTTCTATATTTCATACACTATTTTTTCATTCTTTCTGTTACCTAATGATTTGGGTTAAGTATAACTTAGTAGTCGCATATCAAAATACTACTGATATTTTTTTTTTTCATACTGATTCAAAGATCATGGTACGATTCTAGTATTTCATTTTTTACAGTATTCTTTACAAATCAATAATTTAATTTTTTTGATTTTTGCCAAAAGCTTCTCAAAGTGAAAATGAACATTATAGTTTTTATCTAATTCTCTATAAGAATTCTTTCTCGAACCATTTTCGAAAGAAAACGTAATCGTCCTATATATAAAGATCTCAGACATGGCGGTTTCAGCCCCTGCAAATCTATGCCTTTGAGTGTTCCATGAGCTCTCTGTGATTTAAAGATTGGATCTTTGACATCTGAAGCGAGAATAATATCAATAGCTCTCTGTTTACTGAAGCTGAGATATTTGATATTCCCTTCTTGCCTACCATCTATCCTGAATTCAATAGAGCAGATCAGGGCTAAACTGTTGGGGATACATATCTTCGACAAAGAATTATCATAAAACGCTTGATCATCGGTGTTCTTATAAAATCATTTATTTGTGTTTTTGAAAAATGACAGTTTAATCCTGAAAGACGATATACAGTGAGTACTTTATTTGCCATTTAAAATGACACTCAAAAACAGAACAAGATGACGTTGTCTTCCGCCAGATGGGTTCTTTTAGGTTTGTTGGGTTAAAATTTACTTTGAGTCCGGTAACGTATACTTTGATATCAGTTTTGCCGCATTGTGCCGGTTTTGAAAGCAGACGTGGAGAAAGTCTGGTTTTACCATTCTAAATACCTGTTGCTTTTCTAAGTTCAAATCGGTGATCTTTGTCTGTAGTTGGAGAATAAATACCCATATTGTTTCTGTGATTCTGTCATTTTGTCAAAAACAATTCTAAGAATCTGAAATTATTGTCAAATTGTCGGTAATGCTGACCCTGAAAAAGTAATAGCTCCGTACCAATAAAACCATTTAAGGCTGTCCATGACTTCAATTTTTATGTTTTATTTTTTGTTTTTTTAAAAATTATTTCCTTTTGTTTACGGACAATTTAAACGTAAAGTTATTTTTTACAACTACTATCTTTTGTTTGTAAAATATAGACAGTTGGTTTAATTTTGTCATTCGCACGCTTTCCCATGTAGTCAGATGGTGTGATTTAAACTTCAGAGAAATTTCAAAGGTTGGGTGATAATTGGAAAGATAAACATACAACAGTTTCAGAATTTTCTATAAACAAACAAACACACAAACAAACAACAATAACAACAACCGAAAAAACAGTGTTTTTAATATCTGACTTATAATTAAGTCATTTATTACTCTGTTTGCTTTCTCTTATGATGTATATGTAGTACAAATGTGATTTTTTACGTTTGTTTTATCATCCAAAACTGAAGACATATAATAAAAAATGTTCAAGATCATTTTGAAAGAATTAATCTTGAAAAATATTTTTTTTAAAAATATAATTTTATATTTTATTATATTTCTTTCTTTTTTTGGGGGGGGGGGGGGCACATCATAATTATGGCTTTTCTACAAAGTCAGATGTACATTTTATGTTTCGATGACTGCATCTTAAATTTTGACAATCTTTCACTTTTTTTTCTTTTCTTTTTTTCCCCCCCATTTTCGTGACCTATTTTCTGCTTTTTTTTTTCTCTCTTATTCATTTATTTATTTCGGCTTTCTTAATATTGGCTCAAAATGTGTAAAATTTAACTCGAGTACTTTTTGTTCTTATAATTGTTCTTAAAGTGCAGTATTTCCCCAAACAGTGTTCAAACTTATTTGTATATGTCGCACTGGATTTGGAAACCTTTCTTCAACCTTTACCTATCCCTTGATCTCTATCGATGTCGTGGACACGTCCTCTGAAGATGAGGTCGCTAACCTCTTTCAACTCTCTTTATCTTCCACTGCCCTTTGAGAATCTACAAATCTCATTCTTGTCCATTCTCTATACAACGTCATTATTTCATTCCATCTTCAAGAGTTTTCACTAGTATCCTAGTCCAAACATCTTTCTAGGAAATTAGTGGCCTAACTCTTTGATCTCTCTCATTATTGGTATCAAAATATTATAGTATTATTATAATTTGCATCAAGCGCAAACAGCACTCAGATTATGTTAATGCAAACACAGCTTCTTTACGACTGAGTACTTCTTATCCTCTTTCGTCTTTATCACCAGCTCACCTCAACTTAATACTTTGCGTCCCTACGTTTCTGCCAGAGTTATTTCCCTTGCTATGGCTTGTCGTCCCTGCGTTCTTGCACGATGGCATCTGGTTTTTGTTTATGTTTTTTCTATTGCTGTTCTGCTGAAATGGGTTAATGGATAAGCATTATATGACAAATCTGATAAATTTTATGTTGTATAGGGGAACCGGGGCGACAGGGGAGAGAGTCTAAGATGGAGAAAAAAGATAATGTCAACTGGAGACTCCTCTATTTTTATGTTTACAGATAACCAAAGGAATAAAGCCAGAGATAGCAAAGGGAAAAGGAAAAGGAGAAGGAGAGGAAAAGAGATTGAGAAAGAGGGAAAGAAAGAGAGACAAAATCGGAGAGATTAAAAGATAAAGAGGGAGGCGGAGGGAGAAGTAGGCAAGAAAGGCGAGAATGAGAGAAGAGTGGAGGACGGAAAGAGGATAAGAAAAGGAGAATGAATGAGAGAGGAGAAAAGAGAGGTGGGGAGAGACGAAAAAAGGGGAAAAAGAGAATGAAGAAGAGACAGATTGTAAGAGAGACACGCACAATACACATACTCAGAGAGAGAGAGAGAGAGAGAGAGCAGAAAGCGAGACCAAGAGAGAGAGATAGACAGAGAGAGAGAGTTACGTATTGTTAAAAATGTGTTTTAAATGAGGGGTGTGGGCATTATATCTTGCCCGCCACAGAGGCATAGCGTTGTGGCTGTTAGTTTAGCCCTATCTCAATCTCACACTGAACAGCTGGGCAATTTAATGTCTGAATAAAATAGTAAGACGTTGAAAAACATTGTGAGTCTGAGGTCTTTCGATCATTTTTCTGTCCCAAGAGAAACTTGATACGCTTTTTGTCAAAAATTTTGTTATGAGGAATTCACCCTTACTGTTGTTTTTGCTCTTCTTCTTCTTTTTCTTCTTCTTCTTCTTGGCTTTCATGTTGTCGATGTTATTTCAGTTGCTAATGATGATGAAGATGACGCTCGATGGACGAACCATGTTTTTTTCTCAGAATACCCTTTTAGGTCTACACTTTTTCTTTACTGCCCTGACTAAGAAAGACAGAGATTTTAAACAAAATTGGCAACAGAAATATCTTGCATATTTAACTTAGGTACATTTGTTAAATTATTTGTTTATATTATGCTCTGCGTCAGTTGCCGATTGTTAGTGTTGGTCTTGATGCTCAAAATAATTCTGTAAAATGATAATGATGATGTGGTTTTTATTTCATAATTCTGAGAATTCTATGTCTCCTACATTGGCTTTGTTTTACGGTGTCTTCAAGGACAATGCAAATTCTGAAATTAAATCAGTAGATCCCAGATCATTTTTGTCACTACAGCTCAGTACTGTGAGCAAAGTATGAAAAACTAGGGCACAGAAAAGGCCTATTTTTGAAGTCTTCACCAATCTATCTATGACCTCTCCATACCAGATAATATTAGTTCTTACTGGTCTTCAAACCTATCAACTCCTTGCTGTGTTTATCACGTCAATGAAAATGTTCAGAACTGATTTCATCAAGCTATGTAATGTAAACGCTCTATCAGCTGTTTCCGCTGCCAAAGGTTGGGGTCACTCACACATGAGATACGTCTTGCAATCAAGCTAACGGCACGTTCCATTACAGCTAAGCCAGCCGCTAATTCGGGGATTCCCCTTGGTGACCTGCGCAAAATCGTTACGTGGTTTTCCTCGTAGTGTGAAAAAAAAACTGTTGAAGACGGAACAGAAACAAAGTTTAGGTCCTGTTAGTTTTGATACATATTTGAGACACGACACGATGAAATCAGGCGCTCGTCAAACTGAGGCGACCGGAGAAATCACGTGTTTTTCAACAGTGAACGAATTTTTAACGTAATTTTTTTTTCTTCACAAAACCCTTCAATATCAATCTAACAATGCATTTCGGAGTTAAATTTGCTGAAATAGATTGAGTAAAGGCCCCAAAATTGCAGTTTAGCGGCATGGACTAACAGAGATTAATAAGGATTTACAAAAGTGATCGGCCATTTTCTTACTAAATTGAACTGCAGCAACAGGTCACCTCCATCGTCCTTAATTGCCAATAGCTCGACTTCTACTTAAGGTAGAACAAAAATTTTTTCACACACAGAAAGGCAAATGGATAAGCTTAACTACGGTACCAGTAACTCCATATGCTCAAAATTTGACGAGAACCTGATTTCATCGTGTCGCATCTCATTTGTATTAATTTAGCTCGGTGATAATTTAACAAGGTCTTTAATCCTTTACAGTCTAGAGTGATACATATGAGACATAAATAGAAATTTCTTCAGAATAATGAAAGCTAACGAAAATACCGGCGTTTATACAAAAACTGATTTTAGAACAATGTCTTTTTCAATACTGATAAATTTTCAGTCAGCGTGCGTAATAGACTCCATGTAAACCACAAGGGAACTCAACAATGCCTGAGGACAGTATTCTCGTTTTGTTAAAAAAACTACTCTGAGATAACGTAAAATCATGTCCAAAATATCCTAGTAAAAATAGAAGACATAACTAGGCATGAAGAGAAAAAAATATCCAATTAGGTATCCTTCCCTGGCATACTCACTTAGCATAGTGATATGTGAAGAAAAACTCGTGTGAAAATATATTTGCTCTCAGGGCCTTCTGGTGAGTGTCTGCCTTAATGTAAACTCATCTATCTCTTCTGACGACGTGCTAGGGAAAGCTGTGAAACCTCACAGGTGTAGCAATGGAGAGAAGGAGACAGTTCAAAATAGGCCTGAGTTTATTTAGTTTGCTCAGTTTCTTTTGCAACTCCCAGCCTACTTTACAATGTTTCCAACAGGACATTCGCTTCTTTAATATTTGGTTTTAATTTTGGATGAATATTAAATCTTTTTTCTTTCCCACCTTTCTCTTCCTTTTCCTTCTCCTTTGTTTTTTTTTCATCACCCTTTTCTCCTTCTTCTTCTTGCTTCTTTTCACTTTTTCTTCTCCTTTCTTTTTATTTTTCCCAGTTTTCTACAAAATTTTTGACTTTCTCGGTTGAAGTTAAGGTTCAGGCAGCACTGCACAGTCTTAGTAAGTTTTCCTCACTACAGATTCGAATCTCATGTCCAAAGTTCGCTCTATAGATCTGGATACAATATTCAGACATCAGGTCTTGAGTCCAAGCATTGGTAATTTCAAGTAGTATTTTATATGATTCTATAAGAAATATGAGAGGGAGTTTTTCATCATTCGGTCAAAAGGAAACGGGGACGTAATGCATTAATGAATCCAGGATTATCCTAAGACGTAATTAAATTTCCACTCATGGTCCAGCTCTAATGATCGAGCTTTTTAAAGGGTTTACTATTATACTTTTTACATTACAAAGATACTGATCTCAGATAATAATTTGTAATAATGTATGTTCACCTGAGATGGAGCAACAGCTTCCAGAAGAACCAGATATCTTTCACAAGTGCTATCTTTGGAGAATATTTGGTACCCATTGGCAGAATAAGAAACTCTGACAATAGTTTTTAAAAGAACATCACAGCCATCTACACGAGGAATCATTAGCAAGAGATGAAGTTTTTGGCCTGGCCAAACGAGACCCATGGAAGGTGCCCATATCCTAAAGAAAGTGATCTACAGGGCTTCCTGTCCATGGATGTTTGCAAATCTACCCTAAACAAATTCAAGTTAGACTCCCAGACATGGAAACAAACAGCCGAAGATAGATCTGTCTGTCTGTCCACACTCAAGAAAGAACAGAGGGCCCATTCTGGTTTTTCTATGCCTTTCAACGTCCTTTGAGGTGGTTATCTCGGCGAATGGAGGACCACAAATGAATGGGCAAAAGAAACAATGAAGAAAATAAAGCAAGGAAAATCAGACCAACCCATTTTACTTTCTCCTTCACCTACAGACACTGCAATAAGCCATGTTCATCAAACATCAGTAATTTCATCTGGAAAGACAGCGCAGAAACGGAGGAAATCAGTCAATCTATATTATTGCCACTGCAGTACCAATGGGAGAATCCACTGGTGAGCACAGACTAAACGAGTCATTGTGGTCGCATAATTTAAGGCACAGAGCTTGGACCCGATTAGGTAAATGATTATGACGATTGTGGTGTCGTGGCACTTTTTCATAATTTTTTTCCCCAGTAGGCTGGGGCTGAGGAATAAACTAATGACATTGGGCTCATTGATAAAGATAACAACAATGATGATAAATACAACGGTTTATTTGCTTCACCTTCTTCAGTCTATCCCAAACAAATGTATTCTTTTAGCTCCGTCTTTCACTGGAGAGAAATAGCCAGTGCTGATTGTTCTTTTCTCGAATTATGCGAATAGTGAGGATTACGGTCATGATAATTTCACTGGGAAAATATCTCAGCTCTCTTTGCCTTCGACAATTTAAATTCATTTCTGCCCTCATCTCATCTCATTTAATGCATCGACTAACATTACAAATGGTTAGGTAATTGTTTTAATGGGATGTTAACAGTTTTACTGTAGCGGTATATAAACTTTGACCAGTATTCCAAATGAGCCCCATACTTAATGCCCATTTCAATTATGAATGTGGCCATCCCTTCTAAAGGGAATAAGAATAACATTCATACATACACTCACACTGATACACAAGCATGCAGTGTGGAAGTCGAAAATATCATATAAGTCTGTATATCGAATACGGTTAACTTTTTTTAAACAACATAACACATTATTATAATTTAAATATAGACGGTTTTCCTTCTCAAACCACTCGGCCGAGGTAAGAATGGCCCGTGACCCCCTGTTCATCTATAAATCGTAATATATCCAAATAACTATCTTGTATGTCGGCATAAAGGTTAGGGTTAGAGTTTTGTTAACTGGTATGAAAGTAAAAAAAAAAAAAAAACATAGTGATAATCTAGAGGACTCGCTTTTATAAACTGTTATGCCGATGTAGGAATAGCTCACCACTATCTCTCTGCTCACACCCGACCACTGCTGCTCCCGCCGAGTCAAATGTCAACTCATTCTCATGCCGAGGTGTCCCTCACACACTCACTCACTCACTCAAACCTCGCCCTCTCCTCCCTCTCCTTCCCCCTCCTCAGCCCTCAAACCCTTTCACCCCACCCATACCTCCTCTTCTCGGCGAAACAGCCCTGCAACTTGATTGATGTCGTTAGCTTTTCGCCTTATCGTTTAGGCACATAAGTGCTAAACAATTCGTAGCTCGCCTCAGAACTTCTTACTTTTTCGCTGTTAACTCAGTGCATTCTGACTCTTAATGGCGGAGATTGTTACATGCTGTACAAACATGAAATTGGTGTGGGAGTTGAGCTAACATTTCTGTACTTCGTCGACAGTTTGAAAGTGGATTTCTTGTGGCAAGTCTCGGGGAAAGATGAAAGATTGCTGTCTTCTAATGATGTCAGTTGGTTCCGTGATTTTTGTTTGTTTGTTTGGTTTTTTCTTATTTTTTAAAATTTATGTATTGATTTTGATCAGTGAAGAATCCCTCTCTCTTGTCAATCTCATATTCGTTCTCTTTCTCTCTTTCTTTCTTTCCTTTTTTCTTTATTCTTTCGTTCGTAGTTTTTTTTTTACTTTTTCATATATTTATGTACTCCTATGTCAGTTCTATTTTTTTTAAAAATAAATTTGTCTTTTTTTTCTTATTAAAGACTTCATTATGATGGATTTGATAACTCCTAACAATGGAAATGCCTTCGTCATTTACAGGATAGATTCTGTAACATTTTCGTTCTTTTTTTTTTTTCAGAAGCTTCAGTAATAAAGGACATGTGTCTATGTTTTCACCTCCCCCCCCCCTCCCCCCTCTCCCCTCATCCTCTCTCTCTCTCTCTCTCTTTTCTCTCTCTCTCTATATATATATATTTATATATATTTGTCCATCACTTTAAACTCCCCACTCTCTTTATATATATATATATGTTGTTATTATTATTATACTTATGACTATGTTTCCATCCACTAAAGCAATACGGCCGGATAGTTTTTGCTAAAAAAAAAAACGGTATGTGTAAAACTGTTCTTCTGCTGATAAAGAAATTATTGCTTTTCATGTCAACAAGGTATGAAGTTCACTAAAGTAAGTTTTAATACTGAAAGATCCAACAAATTAGTGTGTTTGCTGCCAGTTCACTTACTTGTAACTCAAAGGTCTTGGTCAAGATTTTCATATTTCGTCATCCTGTTTTCAGTTTAATTCATATTCTTTTTTTTTTTTTTGTCTATGATCGCCTTTTTTCTGAGAAACCAGTTGATGATTTTCTCACTCACAGATCAAGGAGATAATTGAAAATGATGAAGGTTTTGATTTTAATAATAATATTTTGTCATCATGCGTATACATGTATTGAATTTCCATCAGTTAATGATTAGTCCTTAAAACTTTCTCTTCCGGATATTTTAAACAGTCACTCTTTATTCATGTAGGTTGTTTGTTTAGTCACATCTAGTGCACTTTTCAGTGTAACAAAATATTACGGGAATTTACTTTCCTGTGCGCATATTTGTTTTGAGGAACAATCACAGGGCATTAGAATCCATAGCATCTCGTTATCTTCCACATTGTGAAGTTTCAAAGGTGTCAGACTTTTGTTGTTGTTCTGGTGATGGTGGTGGTGGTTTTCGTGGTTTAAAAAACACAGTTTAAACTTCTTATGTATATTTCGAGTATATCTAACGCTGCCATGACAGTTTTACAAAAGCATTTCGTGGGTAAGTCCCATGAAGACGAAAAAAAAAAAAAAAAGATATCGACATTAATTAGCAGCAAGTGGAGTTTTGTCAATCTGAAAATGAGGGCAATCACAAGAACGAAATGTGAGTTACAGGCCACAAGAATTCTGTAGCGGCAGCAAACTCCATGTTTAGAACTGATAATAGGGATGGTTTTGAGACAAATCGTGAAAATTAACTGCTACTTAAGTACTTTCTTAAAATATAGTTGTCACAAATTATGGTAAGTCAAAAAGCTGATTACCTTCATGAGCATAATTTTCGATTAGATGACACCGAATTTAATTTTTGAAAAAAAAAAATTAAAAATCGAACACCAGAACACTTAAGCTAATTTTTCTATTCCAAGAAGAATGAAATTGATTTATAGCTTTTATAAAGCCTTACTTAAAAATGTTTTTAGATGTTAACAAATAGACCAAAAGTAAATTAGTAATAGTTTGCTCATAGACGATTAATTTTGTGGCTCTATTAAGATTTCTGAAGTTTGTAATTGATAATGATTTGTAAATTTTTGCGGACATTATTCTGTGTTGCTTCTCATGGCTATCGAAATTAAAAGATCTTCTCCTGCCTGTTTCACACTGGTCAGAAATTCATATTGATAAACAGGAATGCCATATACCTTCAGAATGGTTTAAAAGAGATATATCGAATGAAACTGTTATTGGTTGCAAATCAGATGCAGTCTATTTATTCAAGCCCGTAAAGAAACTATTCTTTTCCTGCATTCCAAAAGTACACATAGACACATTTAATTATACGTATTGTAGCAGACATGCGTATCACACACATATAAACACATACACAAACATTCCACACCCATACATTTATCGCAAGACAATTTTGATTGATTACCTATTTAACGTTAATGTCAAGCGTATCTTCATCACATGTTGGTCTCCGAATCAAGACTAAATTCAAACGGCTTCAAGTGATAGGTAAGACATATGCACTGCCGAAATTTCATATTATATTTGAATAAAAATAAAAAAACTGAAACAAGGAACATTTAACTGATAAAATGAGATAAATTACTGATAAATCTTCAAAGCTGGAATTTGAATAGTTATAATGTTCTTTCTTATTGTCCGTGAGTTGACATGGGGAGCTTATTCTGCCTGTTGCCAAAAACACTTCCGATACGTCGTTCAGTGAGCCAGGAAAAAAAGAGGAAGAAAACTGATGTGCAATGCATGTTAATTACACAGTAGACAGCTTTCCTTTTATTAAAAAAAAAAAAAAACTTTAAGATTAAAAGTAAAGAGCAAGGGAAATGAAAAAGTTTGACTGTCACCCAACTTCTTCCCTTTCCCATGTAGAAAAGGATAGTACAAGCATTGTGAAAAAAAAAAAAAAAAAACGTTTTTCTGGTCATTTGAAACATGAGTTACAGAACATTCTGTAAACGTCACCATGGGATAAAAATGTTTTTAAAAATGTTATGATAATTTTTTCAATTTTTTTTCCACATGTTTCACGTAGCAGCAGCAAAAGCGTTTTTTTTTCTTCTGTGAACTGCTGATCTTATATCTCTTTACTTAGCAAAAGCAAGTAATATAGTGGGCTGAAAAAAATATCTCATTAGCAGCAACAGGGCTGCAAAGTGACTTAGAATGCTAGAAACTCTTATCGATGGTCTCGGGCACAAACCGTCTAATTCCGGAATTTGGAGCATTACTTTTATGCCTCAAAATAACTCACAAACACATGGTCCATCATGTCTAAGAATACCTAAGCCCTCAGATCAATAGAAATGAGTCAACTTGTCATGTGATCAAACCATCTTAGTCGGAGATCGCTCTCAACCACTAAGTTTTTTCCGTCTTCTGTAAAATTTGTGTTTTTGGACTTAGATGGTTTGTGCCCGAGACCATCGTTATGCTAGAGGTAATGTCTTGTAAGAGAGGCTTCCCCGTCATTTCGCCCAGTGCTATGTTAACAACTTCATTTTTAAACTAAAGTTACAAGTCTGAGTCAACTTCTTTCATTGTGGTATGAAGAGCAGTTGCTTTAACTACACCCAGTTAAAACTATTAACAGGTTGCTCTTAATCTCAAAACGTAGAAGTAGCCAGGCCTCATAGGACACCCTTATAGAACCTGCTTCCGTTTCAATATCGTTATGATGTCTGTTCCAGTTGTCACAGCCCCTTCAGTAGTTCTTTATGTTGTAGGTGTGAATGGTCAGTCTTTTCAGTAGTTCTTCATAGTCTCTGTACCAGTGGTCACAGCCTCTTCAGTAGTTCTTTATAGCCACTGTTCTAGTGATCATAACTTTTACTGTAGTTCTTTAGTCTCTCTTCCACTGTCACGGCCTCTTCAGCGGTTGCAACGCCAGGTCTTTTTTTTTTTTCAGAAGAAACTGCTAATTCTAAATATTTTGAACCATTCTGCTGTCGAATATAATTTTAATGTGCTTCATATTATCGTTAGAAATATGTTTTTTTTTTTCTTGTGAAAAGCTTGTATAAAGTGGCTGAAAGATAGTATAGTAATTTAAATATTTTGAACCTAATAAACAAGTTTTAAAGAACATAGTGAGGGTTTTTGCTTGTTTGTTATTTATTTATATTTTTTAATTTAAAAAAAACAACTTATCAAGGCAAAGTATTTCCTTTTGTTAGAAACTTCAGATCAATAGAAAGCATTATAAAGAAGGAAAACAAAATTAATGCTCTTAGTATTTCACGTATGCCTAAAGAAAGATTCTAAAAGAATACCTTATAGTATAATACCTTTCTCAGTCAGTTTCTCTTTTACAGGTTTCAAATGAAAAGAGCAAAACTGTTATTGTCTACCCTTACAATGCATTTACAGCTCATGTGCCTAGAAAGGGGTGTAATCTGGTTAACCGAAAGATGATTCACTGTGATCAGACTAATGATTATATTCACTATTAAATGTTGAATATATAATATATAACATTCATTGATTGTTACCCTCTCCAGGCAGTGGCCGAGATCACCAGCCTGAGTAACGTCCATCATTCTTCAGTCTATTGCTGCCTCGGGGACACACGTTGGGAGACCAAAGTTCCCTCGCTTGCTACCGTCTTCATCGTCTTCCAACCTCTCCTCGTCCAAGGCAACGTCATCAACATCGACATCATCATCAGCCCCGTCTTCATCTCATAAATCTCCCTCGTCATTGTATGCCGTTCATGCTACTCAAAGAAGATCAACACCTCCGAATAAATCCGACTCTGAACTGACAATTAACTTCACATCATCAAGTAATAACACAACAACAACAACCATAAAGACACCAACAACAGCACCAACAACGATGTCGGCGGATAAACCAGATAAGCAGTCGAATCACGAGTGTATTGAAATGGTACACGGAGGTGCCCCGGCTGGTGAAGCTCCAGGAAACGGCCTAGCATTGGAGGCCAAACTGGACTCGGCCGATGATGACGTGCCCAAGAGAGAGGAGTGGTCGGACAAGATCGAGTTCGTCCTGGCCTGTGTGGGTCAGTGTATTGGCTTTGGCAACGTCTGGAGATTTCCTTACCTGTGCTACAAAAATGGTGGAGGTAGGTAAAGCATTAGGTTGATGTTATCACCAACTAGATTCATATAGCACGTCAGGCTGTCCTAAATCTGACAGTGATCACATGGTCTTAGTGAATACGTTAGTTTGTTCGGTTACGTTCTCTTTCAGTCTTTCAGCTACCTGGAGGCGGCTATCTGAGCGGATTTGTTTGTTTGATATCGAGAGTTGTCATGTAATTAGGCATAGAATTACTTGATTTCATGTTTACAATGGGAACCTCTTTGAGCTGTTAATAATTAATACATTGTGCTTTATTATCGTACAAGTAATTATTTCCACGACAATAGTTAAGATGACAAGAAGGAATTTGGAGTATCTTTCATTGCATTTTGATTAAGACGACTTGGTATTTTGGCAGTTTTTACGTCTCGTCAGCTACCATTGGGTCCAAACAGATTCAGAACATGCTTCCTACTAATGTTGATTCTCATAACAATTTGCCTGTGCTGAATATTTTTTTTCCTCCTTGATCCTGGCTTTTGACAGAAAAAAAATGTATTCTTCACTATGATGACAATCGTCTAAAAATCTCACATAACCTTCTTCTAGAGGAGTTTGAGTTTTGTAGTAATTTAAGCACACCTTACGGGTTCTCTTTTTATGCTGTTTGCACTGTGTCTCATGAGGGGTGGGTATAAATGGCTACAACCTTGGACTGGATGTGTCATCAAAAGAGATTTCATTGTGCTAAGTTAGGTTCTACTTCAGTAATTAGAGTCCTTTATTCATCTAATTCCATTTTCTTGAGGAGTTCCACTCATTCTGTTTTTTTTTTTTTGTTTTTTTTTTAATGACTTAAGGTCATTTCCAATGTTCTATTGTGGCCCCCGGGTTAAAGAATCAACACTGTTAGAAATCACCAAATTAAAAAATATACATAAAAAATTCCATCTCAATATTGCTTTAATTGTGCGGTCACTGGGTCTATGAAAGTAACTGTGACAGACGTTTATGAGGTAGAGAACATTTGGAAAAAAAAGAATGAAATGAAACAGATCAGATCGGAATGACAGTATGAGCATCCTTCTCTCCCCTCCCCACACTGAGGCAGTCAAGCCAGGCACAGATCGCCAAATCTTTCTCCCTGTGTCATTCATTTAAGCAACAGTAGATCTGGTAAAAGAAAGGAGGGGGGAGGGAGGGGGGGGGGGGTAGAATGAACTGGTCCATTTGGCAGGAGGAAATCCAGGCTGGCACTTATTTGCATGTCACAAAATAAATGACAGGAAATAATATTAATAATGACCTTCATATTTAGTTTTTGTTCGTTCGTTTGTTTGTTTTTTAAGCCTCCCAATTCTACAGACTGTGGTTCTCCAGAGCACATAACATGTTAGAAAATAAATGACAGGAAATAAATAATAATGACTTTTGTATTCAGGTTTTT
>JBCEWB010613506.1:0-17950 GCA_039654565.1 Peronia peronii
ATCCTTAGTGTTCCACAGGCACTCGTCTTTCTTGCTCTCAAATGCTGGAACAGAATTGGCGATGTATAATAATTGTCAACAAACAACCTGTGTCCAGCATCTAAATATGGATTCATAAGCTGCATGACGACATCGTAGGTTGCTCCATAGCAGCTAGCTGGCTTCTTCCCGACACAGATTTCAAAGCCGGAACAATAGCCATTGGCAGAGTCACAAAGCTCAAAAACTTTGATTCCAAACTTATCGGGTTTGTCCAGGTTGTAAACTCTGAAATGGATTGCTCCACTCCAAGCTATCATTGCCTCATCTAATGCCAGATTCTGTCCAGGATAGTAATTGCTTTTGAATCTCTCCATCAAACGGTCAAGAAAGGGAGCCAGTTTGAACAATTGCTGAAAACCTGGCTGGCCTCTAGGGATCTGCTCGTGGTTGTCGTTGAGGTGAAAAAATGTCAAGAGCAATTGAAATCTGTCCATCTTCATGGCCGAAGTGAAAAACGGCAGACAATACACGGGATCTGTGCTCCAGTAGTCTTGTATATTTGAAATTTGGATCAGTCCCATGGCAGTAACTAGTCCCAAAATAGCCCAGATTTCATTAGCAGTAGTGTTGTATCATCTTCGTAGTCGGCTGCGTGGTGTCAGTGTGTAGCCTGTTGCAGTCAGTCAGTGGCATACTTGTTTGTTTCCAATGCAATTTTGTCAACAAGCTCCTGCTCTACAAATTCATTCAGGTAGTCAAAAGGAGTGGCGTCATCTCCAAGGTCAACTTTGGCCCCAGGGTGACCTTCAAAAGGAGGTGGCTGAGGCACACAGCTTCCATCCATCCACACCCAGGTGTCAGTATTGGTCAGTGGTACACTGGGATGCTGATTGGCAAGGCTTTCATCATTGTCGTCTGGAATTTCTATGTCTTCGTCGTCACTTTCAGCACCAACAATTTCGTCAGTTGAGGATGAGAATGCATCTTCTAATTCATCGGCGAAGGTATCGCCAATTGCAAGGGTGATCAGTCTTGTAACCAAGGGATTACTCACGTCAAGAATAACAGTTCCTTCGTTGTGTTCCATTGCGCAGCAATTGTGGTGAATGAATGACGGCGTGAGTGCAGGTCAGGGTTCAGATGGACAAACACGAAAATTCTTGGCTTTATGTTGTCCTGGAATACCCCCTGATTAGTCATCAGCACCTGGGTATGCTAGTCATTGTAACTGAGGCGTAACTATTTGGAATCAACCATTCTATAAAGGCGGAGGGGAGGAGATGTACTCATTTCAAATAAAACATTGGATTTCTGAGAAAGAATACAATCTATCACCCCTACTCATAGGTGCTTCCACTCACAGATTAGTCATCGCCAGTTCAGGAATCTTCCTTGCACTCTGATTGGACCAAGTCTTCAGGAACTAGGGTATTTCCCATGCCATCTGGAACATTCTAGTTCGGACAGCATTTGACCATCTGGATATAACCGGTTGATTTGATAAAACACTGCCCATTGTTATCTCATATTACATTTTCAGGGCCATGTTTGACCAATGAGTCTGAAGTATGACTAATGTAGATAATACGTGTTATTCTTATTATGGGATAATCAACAAAATGCTGCCCCTGATACTGTTATTTCATATTAGGTAAGGGATATCACACGTACTTACAACCTCTCCTCCCCTGAAACCTTTTCCTTTGATAGGGGACTTGAATAGGCCATTGTGGCATTTTGATCTCTGTTCAATCGGACCGCACGCCCTGTTATCTTCCCTGATATTAGCATTTGTTACTTCTTGAAACCAATTATGAATTTCTCACCCACTCCTCAAGTGACCCCTCGATAAACTGACAGGCTAGCCTCCTGATCGCCAGCTGTACCTACGCATAACAATTATTTGACAGAGCCGCGGACGCTTCACGCGACGGAGTGACAAGTACTTCAGCACAGTCACGAATGTATAAATACAGGCTTCACAGTTAACGGTCAAGTGGTCGGAGCCGCAGCCACTTTGCCTGTCGGATATATATGTGGCGTCGCATCACCTGGGTTAAAGCACTTATTGAACAACTTGTTGAAACAGCTTCATCAAAGATCACATCTCGCAATTTTTCAGAAAAACTACATTAATGCTCTTAAAATACAACTTGTCAGAAAAGCTGCTTGAGTGCTTATAGTTTGCTATATTTTGGAAAAGCTGATTAAATAACCCATTTCCCAAATTGTTGTATAAAGCTGCAGTAAAGCTCCTATTGTTGCAACTTATTAGAAAAAGTGAATTAAAATATTCACATTTTACAACTTATCGAACAATACTCAGAATCCAGATGCCTAGATCTAGGGCTTGGAATTTAGTTTTTAAAACTAGATCTACCTGTAGATCTAAAAAAAAAAAGTCCTGAAGTCTACTTACTTGAGGATAAGGTACTGTAAGTAGATTTATAACTAGATCTGATCTAGATCTAGATCTAGATAAGACACGCTAGAATTGGTGGATCAGGCTAGGATAGAACTAAGTTTAGATCTGCAAAAGAAACAATCAGATAAAATGAAACATAGTTTGAAACTCACTTTCAGCGTCAGAATGATTTCTGCATCAAGCAGAATCTAATACAAGTACGCTATACATGTATTACATCTTCACTCAATCACCTGGAGCAATCCTGTCAGTTGAGCCACGAGTTGGCTTTAACTTCAATGTTGCTATGCAAAAGTTGAACAACACACATGCTAAAAAGCATCATCATCAGAATAGTGATTAGCAATAGCATGGTGAAAGTTCTTTGATTCAAAAATGCTAAAGCGCATCAAACAAAAACAATAGGAAGAAAGCTTCCCATGATCGACACTTGTATTTTGCTCACTATTAGTGTCACCTGACCTGGCGTCGCCAACCAGCGTGGTTGATTTCTCCAAGATTGTTAGAGAAATCGAAAATTGTTTATAACATTAAATGTTTCCTGACTGATTTATTTTAATAAAATTTGTGAAAAAAGACAGTTGGTGAAATAGAGGAAGAAAAACACTTTCCTGTGGTACCATGTTCACTGGGGCTGAACCATTCGCTTGCTGAGAGAGACCACGGGAAAACACAGCAAAAACTGCTTTTTTCGCACAGATTTTAACCTACCAGATCGAAGGTGGCTCACAAAATTTGCTTCAAAATGCACTTTAGAAGTCTTTTTGAGTGAAGCCACTTCATAGGAACAAAGTTAAGTAGTTCATTGACAATTTGAAACCAAAATCTGAAAATAGACAAAAATTGACCTCGCCAATGTTTTTCATAATTATCTTGAATCGGGCTCAGCAACTTATATATGGACTCGACCAGTGGCATCACATATTGATGAAATGGTGCAACCTTTGTTTTTTCTATTTTTTTCTTTGCCCATCAGTTTTCTTTCGTGTTGTACAAGTATATCCTTTTACAAAAAATGATTTCTTGTATCGTTTTTGAATCTTACATTTGTTAGCTTTGAGGTGATCATGCTCTAGATATCACTTTCACCTTGAAATTCACATCTCAAATAACCAAGTATATTTTTTTCTGCACAGCCACTAAATACTGTGGTCACAGTCCCATATCACCTATGCCATAGAAAAGGAGTTAATGCAATTTTCTTCAACAACTTGTAAAAATAAAAGTTTTAATGTAATTTTTCTGAGAAGTTGCAGTAAATAAAATCTTCCATGCACGTTTTTTTCAAGCAAGTTGTGAAATGTGAGCATTGATGCAGTTTTTCTGACAAGTTGTGAAAATAAGAGCTTTAAGGCAGTTTTCCCATATAAGTTGCAAGATATGAGCATTAGTTATGCACCCTTCTGACAAATTGCAACATAAGACAGGAAATGCAGCTTTCCCTGCAAAAATATTGCCAATGTGAGCATTGCTGCAGTTTTTCTTATGACTACATGTAGATATCTACAATTTCATTGGTGTCAATGACTTTTGCATCTGGTCGGAAAAGCTGCATCAAAAGATCACAACGATTGATAGTATAGCTTTATGCCACTTGATTACTTCACGTTGTTAACAAAAAATATTGGGGGAAAAAAAAAAACATAGTTATGAGTATTTTGATGAGCACAAAGACTTCTTTAAATCATAAAATCTTCAATTCTTCCTATATGTCCTATAGGGCTGTCATCTTCTTCCATTCTGATCTTCTCTGTGCTGTCTCAGCGAGGTTTTTCATGTTCTCTGTTCCTGCTTCTTTGGCCTCTCTCATGATAGTTCTTTTGAGTGTCTCTTTCGGTCTATCCCCTTTCTTCTGTTTGGCCTCTCTCATGATAGTTCTTTTGAGTGTCTCTTTCGGTCTATTCCCTTTCTTCTGCCTTCAGTTTCCCAACTCAGTGCTTATTTTGATATTCTGCTGTCTTCCTTTCTACGTGTGTGACCGATGAAGCGCCACCTTCTTTTCTGAATTATTTTACTATGTGGGGCTGCTTTGAAATCTCCCTCATGTCCTCTGTTATTTTCAACTCATTCCACTTAGTGCATATAATTTTCTATAGACATTTGTTTTTAAAGCTATTTAGCCTTCTTTCTATACCTCCTTGTCATTTTTTAACTTTCACATTCATATGTAAGCATTTGAATTGAAATATTTGAACTGAGTATTCTGAGCTTCATTTCTACTGAGATCAATTTGGAGTTCCAGATCTTGCTTAGGTTTCTGAATGTTGTTGCAGACTTTCCCTGCTTTAGTTAACTTGGATGTTTTGTTTTGCATTTTTTCTGTGGTATTGCCAAGTAGAGCTATGTCGTCCGCAAAGTCCACGTCTTATAGTTGTTTTCCGTCAACCCATGGTATTCCTGTCTCCTCCCTTGTGCACTTTTTCATAATAAAGTCAGTTGCTATGCTGAAAAGGAGTGGGGACAATATGCATCCCTCTTTTACTCCTGTTTTTATTTCAAACCATCTGCTTAATCCGTCCCCTGTGCGAACTGCACATAGATTGTCTCTATATAATTAATAATTCTTTTACGATGTTGATAATCTTTGTGGGGAGGCCATATCATGTAAGATCTTCCAGAGGGAGTCGCTGTGTAAACTGTCAAATGCTCTCTTAAAGTTTTAAAATTGATGTATATAATATTCCTGCTTTTCCACATATTCTTCGATAATGATTTTCAGGGTAACACTTTGATCCACACAGCTTCTACCAGTTCGAAACTCTGCTTGTTTTTCTCCAAGTGATTTGTCAAGCCTGCGTTCCTGATTCTCATCAGTATTATCTTGGTGAAGATCTTTGACAATACAGGCAGAAATCTAACCCTCTCCAGTTGTTACAGTCACTAAGGTCTCCGTTGTCACTAAGGTCAACGTTGTTTTTGTATTTTCACTATGATTCCTTTCTTCATTGCTGTGGTATTCTTTCTTCGTTCCACATTTTAATGAAGAGGATTTGAACTGCAGTCAGGTCAGATTCATCCATGGTTTTAGCATTTCTGGTGTTATTTCATCATCTCCTGCTGCCTTATCATTTGGCAGAGCTTTTATGACAGATCTTTATCTCTTTTATTTCAGCTTCTTTTAAATTTATGTCTAATTCAGGAGACTGTTCTTTTTTCAGAATCGAAGGTGGAAGTGGGGTAAGGTCAATTCAGAATCTCATCAAAGTGTTCTGCCCATCTCGCTTTTTATTCTGAGTTTGGTGTCATTAATTTCCCATCTTTATCTTTCATGGGTCTTCATTTTGTTTCAAGTTGCCAGTTAGTTTCTTCTGTATTTGGTACAGTTGCTTTGAGTTACCAGTAGCAGCAGCTTCCTCTGCTTTTTTGCGCTAGATTATCTATAGATCTTCTTTTGTCCCATCTTTGCTGATGATTTTACTCTATTGTATGTTTCATGGGCCAGTTGTTTCCCAAGATCTGTCTTTTACTTTAAGAATTGCTTTGTGTTACCAATCCCAAGGTGAGCTGTGAACGGCATGCATATGCAGTTTCTGTGTATCAGTGTATTGCATTAATTGGGAGAATGTGTAGTGCTAAACAATAGTGATACTTACCTCCATTCCTATGCCATTCCACAAACCGAGTTCATGGTGACCCATTCCAGGATTAATCATCCTCTGTGGGCGCCAAGTGTGGTGGGTGGCCCGGAGGGAAATGGTTGCCAGCAGTCCTCACCCATTGAGAGCATAAAGAGCGGGCTTGTGGCGGAGAAGCTGCAAGCCTCCAAAGGTGTTAAGCCAGCATCTTGGATCCAAAGCAATTGGGAGCGCTAGACCCACAGTTGCATAGCTGACGCCACCCATTAGACTGCTGGGCCGTGCCATCACTCTTTCTAAGCGCTCCATACCACAAGGTCCACAGACATTAAATGGGGTCCCCATTTCCAGGAAGCCAGTAGCTGCCTGCCCCAAGAAATGGGTAAGGGCTCTGTACATGCCTCCTAGCACATGCATCCCACAGCGCACACTGCAGAAGTCAACACGGCTTCACACGCTTACACTAACTTGGGCCGGACCAATCAGGAGATCAAATACTCGTCTGATGCGAACGGATCTCCATTACACAAGCAGATGTGTAGTGTGTAAGATGGTTGGGTGTTTCATCTTGGCTTTTTCTAATCCTCTGAGCCACGAGGAATGGCATGGGCCCAGTTCACTGGGATCACCCATGAGACCCAATCCGAAACCAGCCCAGCGTGCCCAGGCCCCTCTCCCCTTCTTAGCCCGCAGCTGGCCAAGGCAGCTCTCCAGGGTCCCCTGTCCACCAAGGCAGCAGCCCATGCCCTGGTGGTGGGTACTAGACCAGCTCCCCACTGCACTCCATCGAAATGGAGGACATACTGGGTAACCCTCCAGCACTTGTCCGCTGGTGGGGTCAGCTCTGGGCCATCTTCAACACATTACTGCTATCACTTGAAGGTAAGAGTCAGGATTAGCCTATTGGTGGAGAACTCACCAGGCCTGGTCAAATATGACAACTCAGATCAGAAGTCCTTGCTGCCCATGCACCTTCTCATGACGACTCGAAGGAGTCAAAGCAGCATTAAGAATTGCTTGTTTTGCTTCTCTCCTCTGCGACACATATTGTCAATTTTCGTCACTGATCCATTCTTTCCTCTCATTGCTTGTAAATCCTTCACTGTTGTCTGTTGCATCTAAAACTCTGTGCTTGATGTTCTTGTACATTTCTTGAACATTGTTTCTGATATTTTTGAGGGTTTCAAATCTATTTCTGCGCTGTAACTGAAATGTCCCTTTAATGTCGGCAGCTCTGAGCCTTTGGCTGTCAAATGTCAAGTTTTCTCACTGTATTTTGTTTCTTTCTGCTCTCAAGTTTTATCTTAACTTTCTCAGTGCAAAGGTTGTGGTCACTCATTACATCTACTCCTCTGTATGTTCTTACATCTATCAATATCATTCTGTGCTGGAGTCAGATGCACAGGTGATCAATCATAATCTTTGTTTTACCATCTGGCCACTTCTATGGCTAAGTATTGTTATAAAATTTATTTTCCTGCTGACATTGGCATGTGATCGGTTAATTATATTTTACAAAATTCTTACCTTACATTATAGGAATAATAATTTTTAGATCCTTTCATCATGAAATGATCATCACCAGCACATTACTACTAGGTTTTTACTGTCAACAGAATATGTGGTTTCATTCACTCTTTACAGGCTGTTCCCTCTACTTCATGATCACTGTACACGAACTAGAAAAACTGCCTTGAGAGGCAAAGCTGTCATACTGAAGAAACAGTTCTGTTATGTTATGAACAACAGTTCCTATTTTAGCTGATTCTTTTTTTTTCTATTCCTCCTTTCGTTTCATTTAAAAAAAATTTTTTTTCCCCTTGTCAGTAGTGTAGATAAAGTAAAATAGAGAACTTGGTATTTGTATGAGAAAATGCCTGAACAATTCTAAATTTTATGTATTGATAATTATGTAGATCTAATCCACAAGAGTAGCTTATTGCAAGAAATACATCAACCTGGACGTACATATTAGATCTACTATCTTTGGTTTAGACACCAACCGTAGCCTTTGAAAAGTCCACATCAGCCCACTGCATTGAGCTGTGCTCGGTCTGCTAGGCTTATGTATGACCTATAAAATGAGCCATCTTTACCAGTGTAGTTTGCGCTACTAAACAAAGCACAGAGCTTCGAAATGAATTTTTTTTTCAATGTTTGCTCACTTTGGTACTTGACAGAAATTGAAATTTTTAGTGAAACAGCAATTTACTTTAAAATTATCCAGAAGGTGAAATCCATAGTGAGGCAATAGCTTATGGAGATATCAAGTGGAAAGTCCATGCAGAAATGAATAATGGACAGGTTTGCGCATAGCACCCTCTGGCAATTTCCGAAAGTGGCGATTACAGAGGTCAAAGGGTATGTAGTATGTTTTTCCACTCTCTCCGTTGTTATCAAGGCACATCGCAATCTCTCCAGTAATTTTTTTCTGCAGTTACCAGTGTGTTTGTGTTTCCTTTTTCCAGGCCTACCAAGCATCTTGAGGCAGTGTTTATGATGGTTTACAAAATGAGAAGTGTGCTTGCCTCTTTCCGAGGACGAAGTTATGAAGAAGATTCAGAAAAGACTCTAGTAGGCCAGAGATCCATTGATACCAAAATAGAAACTCTCCAAAGTGAAGGCAGGGAAGATGAAATTTCTGACAGTCCAGAGCATTCAAGAGAGGTCCTGGATGAAAGTATGGATCATGATTCTGATCATGAACGGCAGTATACTGATGGTAAATATATATTCTCTGTCTTTTCACTTCCATTCTTCTTCTTTGTTTGTTTTCTGTTGAGATCATGTGTTACAATTGTCATGGTAAGGACTGAAAAGTCCAAGATAGATCAAAATAGACTCTTACTGTATATTTAAAATATGATTTACCAGTTTGGAGACAGTAATTTTGTATTGCTATCATACCAGCTTGAGAGACCATTATTTTTGTGCTGCATGAAAATGGACACAAAAATTAACAAAGTAAATTTGAGATTGACATAGTTTGCTGTTATTAGACTGGATTTTTGTGGGCTGTGTCTGACAGGATTGTCTATTGCATAATAGATTGAGTAATATTTTTATTAGGTGTAAAAAAAAAATAAGTCATAGAGAAGTCAGGAATCAGTGGTAGCAGACTGAACTAATAATACAGTTATTTTACTTGCTAATCTATGTTCAGATTTCCATTTTGAAAATGGAAATTTTATTGGAATGGTTTTTGAACATTTAAAGTAAGGTTTGTGAGTTTTGCTGAACCTGTTAGGTAATGATTTCACAGTTCTGTTCCATGTGCTGTGTGTACTTCTGGATATCTTAATATTTGTATATTAATGTCTCTGCAAGAGTCTTATTTCAGCTGGAGAATTTTTTTTAAAAACACAAAAAAGTGATTGGTCAGTTTTAGGGACTTGCTAAAGATGAAAAAGAAAAAAACATCAGATTGAGAGATTTAAGGAAAGAAGTAGGAGAATAAGAAAAAAAGAAAAATGTTCCTCTTGTTCAAATAACTTGGATTGTTTGTCAAAAATGATAACTGAGCAAATTTAGGAACAGATTTTTTTTTAGAGTGGTAACATGCCTCTTTTTTTTCTTTTTCCACAAAAAAGGGAGAGGGATGGTAGAAGATGATATAAAAGAATTCAGGGAAGGTGATGAAAATAGCTGGGAATTGCTAAGAAGAAAGAATTTGATGGATTTGATGTCAGTTTTCATCACGGGAACTTACCATTTGCGTTTGTTTTTTTGCAGCCTTGTTTCTTATTTATTCTTTATTCTGTATTGAAAATCCTGCTTCAGCTGGAGTAAGATGTTTAAGACCTACAATTATATGCAAATAAATAGAGCACCAGTATGTGAAAAGACCATAGTTAATGATGATAAATATAGGTTTGTTATGGCTGGGAGAGTTATGAAATTTGCATCTTCCTGTGAAGTGTCTTCAGTGTTATGTCTTTTTCCTTTTTTTTTTTTTCTAACAAATGGAGAAAATTCGTTAGATCTGTTAGATTTAAAAACTGATTTTAATAGCTCTTGAGGTCCCTACTTCGTTATTTAGAGTTCAGTAGTATAGCATGATTTAAACATTCCTGAAAATTAAAAGTAATGATTGTCTGGAAAAAATGATGAATTATAGTAATCGGAAAAGAAAAAATGATTTCGTTTCTGCAATCTCTGATATATTATATCTGTTTGATTTTATTATTAAAAATATTCATGTGAAGATAATTATCCTACATTTCATTCACATTTACTTATGTAATTTTGATTTAAAAGAAATTATTTTTGTGTGTATCTTTGTCCTTACTAGATGAAGATCCCCAGTACTCTGCAAGTGCATCAAAGGAAAAGAGAAGTGAGATTACTTACGATGACATGTGCTACAAGTATCTGGAAAAATGCTTATTTCTATTGCTATGTGTCAGGCCACCTTACTCAGGTAAAAGCACCATAGCCATTAAGTTATTCTGAAAGTTTTTTTCATTCTATACATTTCAAATGCAAAGTCAGCTGAAAACCCTACGTCGTTTTGTTTTTTCTGATTGGTCCATCTGATGTTTAAATGATCCCTGTGCTTTTTAAATAGTAAAGTGATGTTTGAAAGTTGTTAGAAATGGTTTGACAGTATGGTTTGAAGGGTTGCCAATCCTCCCAGAAAACCTGGGATCCTCTCTGTTTTTGAGCAAAATCATGGGACATCCAGAAATGCACTGGAAATCCCCGATTCTTATATTGCACCAGAGTAATGAAATTATGAAATAAAAATGTTGAAATATGGAATGTATGAAGATTTTGTGCAATCCGGGATCTGGATTCCCAGAAGTATTTCTTCCTTCTTATTCAAAGTGAGCAATGTCAGCCATTGATAGAACTGTAACATTATTAGTTCTGTGCTACTACAAAACTGCATGTTGGATCCTCATGCTGCCGATTACAAAGGGACATGATTGTGTCACTGCATGGTGTGGCAAGCAAATTCCCAACATGAAAACCGACTCACATATTCTGTTACTTGAAGTCATGATTGTCTGTGTGGTGTCAACATAACAGAGGCTACAAGATAAGGCAACAGTGTCAGCAGATTTTTTTCCTCTATTTTTTTTTAGCTTGTATTGCACTAAACTTCATGATGTTGTATAGATCTAAATCTAATGGATTTTAGAAGCCTAGGATATGTAACCTCTCTTATTAGACGCTTATGGAATAACTTGCATCTAGATCTAGACCTCTATAGGTGATCATATGCGAAGCATTCAGCGAAAACAGGGCACATGGTGAAAATGTTCAGTTATTAGCAGATTCTGAAACCCTATATATTTCTGAACAACATGTAGTTTGAATTTTGTAAATAACTTCATTAGGTGCTGAGATATTGCATTTTAATGACATGAACCGCAATACTACGAAAATGAAAAAAACATAGTTAAAGTTTTCACATCAATTTTTTGCACATTTTGACATACATCTTCACACAAAGATCACATAATTCAACTCAAACCAAGTCAAAATAGCTGTGTAGTTATCACAAATGAACAACAAACAGGTTAAATGATACATTCCTTGTTACAAATAGTTTTTAAAGATTTCACAGTATTATATAATTCGCTGTAGGCCTAAGTATGAAAGTGATTTAGATTCGCCTAAGCACATTAAAAATTGGATCTAGATCTAAATCTACATATATTATGGGCAGCAAATGGTGTCAACTAGATTTAGAATATTAATAACACAAAAAGACAAGATACATTTACATTTCTATTGGTTTTACACAAATGTATTTCCTACCAGAAGGTCTAGATCTAGATCTAAATTCAAGTGCCTTTCGCTTGAATATACGCTCGTAGATCTAGATCTAGATGCTCGTCGGATCGTCTCCTTCATCGGATTTGTGTAGCATTGGAGCTACCTCCAGTGAAAAAGTCATTCACACGTTCCTTTAGCTTGCTCTCTCCTACTATGTCAATAGTATTACATCTCCTGGCTTCATTTAATAGAGAAGCAATCTGTTGACAGTCAGGCTGTGTTGAAGCAGCGGGGCCTTCATACGCCATTTTTCTTGTAAACGCCTTAGCAACTTCACAACGTCTTGAGATTATTTATCTTAAATTATTTCGAACGTAAATAAATAATCTTCAAATAGTTAACCAGAACCTAAACAACATTTTTTTTTCAATGTACAGGGGTTTGAACAAGCAGGATGGAATAGGACAGCAGTAATGGTAGGGAGAATTGGTGATAACAAGAAGGCACTGATATCATGGACACCAAGTACATACCCACTACTCTTAGTTCGAAAACTTCAAATGTAAACAAATGTATTCATGTGAACGTGCAATACATAGGAGTTAGTGTGTAGTATAGGAGTTAGGTGACATAGTACAGGTAAAGTAATCCGTTATATGGCCTGGATTTTAGTGGTAAATTTTCGATAAATTGGCTTCAAAAAACCCTTTCAAAAATACATTTGGGTGTTGAATTCGAGGAAAACCTTTTGTGGGATGAAAAACAAATGTTTCAGGAACACTCTGGGGCCAGAATCTCAATAGGCCTAAATTTAGACTTGATCTTGGTTTTTTTCATCATTACTCGAAATGAATGCCAGCGACATGTGCCTGGTTTCCGCTGAACTCCTCACAGATTGGGAATCAAGCATTTCTTTTGTTCTATCTGTGGTACTATTAATGTTATGGAACTGTAAAGACAGTCAAGGAATGTATGCCGCTACATACATGTGGCTTAATTTAGACTTTGATCTAGAATCACTTTTATGACACAACCAAGCTGGGATCTTTTGCGAACTCAGTTCAGGATATTCTGTATTCCATTGTTTTCTTTCAGTCTGTTCTTAAGAAGAAAAAAAGCATCAGTAACATATTTTGATCAGCACAATGTATTATCGTCAGTGACTCCAGGATGTAGTTATTGGAGTGTAAGAGTATCACTTTTGAAAGTTGTCATTTCTGACTTTAGTGAAAAATCTCTGATTTTGAATCCTGAAATCCTTCATCAGATCCTATCAGGTTTGGAAATCCTGTGTACATAACTGTTCTTGGAGGGATGCAAAAAGATTACAGGCAGTCATTTAAACTTGGTTTATTTCCATGCATTTGAACAATCTGAAATGGCTGTTGTTGTTTTTTTTACCCTTTGTTTTCTTTATATATTAATTATACTGAGCATATTGTGTGAGAATGTGGAAGAAAAGTCAGGGATGTCAAACTTCCTACTTTAGTCAGAAATCCAACTTTTTAGTTATCACCAAGTTTTTTATTTTTGGCTATTCAACTGGCCGATCATGTTATTTTTATTTTTAATTATCACCATTCTTTTTATCAGTGTGCTACAAGTCTGACCCTGATAAATGTGAAACAGAAATGCTCTCTGCAAGAGGCGATCGATAATTTGGTGCCTATTTTAAAGATCAAGATCAGTGCTTTGTTCCACACACCTGACAGCTTATGATGTTAGAAAAACAGGGTTGCCAACCCTCCTGGAAAACTCAGAATTTTCTCAGAGTTCAAGCGAAATCCTGGGCATCCAGAAATGTGTTTCTTGAAACCAAAGAAAAGCATCGAATTAACAAAACTGCAAGATTTTGCTTAGTTGGGGATGTGAAATCCCGGAACATATCCCAGACCTATGCCTTTGATCGGGCTTAATGTTGCATTCGCTGTCATAATCAATGGAGTTTCACACTACTCTTTCTGAGATTACGCACGCGACGTGATTCCCAGCCCAGAGCTATGAGCATTTGTGTAATGTTATGGCTGGTAATTCCATTTTGAGTGGCCTGTGATGGTTGGTCTTGCTCCATATCTAGATCTAGATCTGCCTGTCTAGTGCCATGAGTATTGACTGGGCCTCTGGTAGTGCCAGTCTCCTCTCTAGATTTTCTCATTCCATATGGTGAAAAGTAGGAGAAGGTGAGGAAGGTTGGGTGGGGGAGGGGGATTTTATACAGTCCTAGCCTATCTAATGGGCCCAGAGTCTGCTTGGCCAGTAGGTTCCTGATTTCAAAGGACAACAGCCGACCAGTACATTTGGGGAATACCGGGACCTTCTCTATCATGTGCGGCAATTTTGATTCCACACAGACAAGAATTGTCACAGATTTCTCACCCTTCTATCTAACCTCACTCTCATTGGCATCATATCAGAATCATGCCTTTTGAAGAAACATTGTATTTCAGAAGACTAGCATCAGCTGTTCATGGTGGGAAAGGGGAGGGGGGGGGAGGTGTTGTAGAGAAACAGGCAAGAGAACAAACATATTGCTAATGTGATGCAGTTTATATCTAGTTTCTGTTCACCTTGCACTTTACTACTTTCACTGCCATACATAGTGATATGCCTCCTCCACCAGTTAAGAAGAGCAAAATCTACTGGAACTATAGACCATAATATTCTGTGGAGTTTACTTTCACCTAACCATCAGACCAAGGAATTAATTATAGTCACTGAATTTTTATGTACAGATTTCCTGGATGTTGCCTTATTTAGAAACAGTGTGTATTTGGCAATGTGTGCCAATATCTGCTGTATGCATAAATTCTTTGATTGGATACTGCAACACAAGTTCTAGCAGCGGTTTCTTCTTAGTATGTAAAATCCCTGATTTATTTTAAAAATCTCTGATTCGACCATGATGGGGTTTGCAACTCTGAAAAAGACTGATGCAAGAGTTTTAGCTCTTCCTGAGCGAAAGCTAGCTAGATCAGGCATGTCAAAATGCTGCATGCAACCCTTTACAAGTATACCTGCACCTGTGGCCCATAGCCTGTGCAAAGGTTTCTACAGTGCAAGCATATTTTATCTTTGTAATGCAAATTACAAAAAAAAAAAAAAAAACTTAATTTTTCAATTTTTTTGTTTGTTTGTTTTCTGTACGGTTTTTGTCAAGTACTTTTCACTTTGGTAAACCATGTGCATCTCATTAGCAGCTGTAAGCAGAAAACTTTCTTTCAAAAGTTTTTTTTTTTTTTTACATAGCTAGTAAAGTTAAATGAGATGGGGGTCCTGAAAGTAAGATTTGACTTTGTTTGATGTGAAAAAAAAAGTTTGGACCAGAAACAGCTGCTTGATGCTCTAAAACAGCACCAACACAGCACCACTAGGAGACTCTGTTGACCGCCTATGGAAATTCAATAGCGATTTTCTTAAAATGTGCAGTTGTTTTTTCATTTTTTTTTTTTGAATTTCCCGTAAGTTTTTTTTTATTTCTGAACTAGTTGATTTCAAATTTTGAATATATATTCTTCATGGCACGTGTTTCAGTTGAACTCATGAAGATGTTGTCAACCATTGCAGTGGCCTGCCAGAATGCTGTGATGCCTGAGATGGTCCTCTTGTAGGGCTGAAAAGCTTAAGAAAACCGTGTTGTGCCATGTTTCAATAATATGCATCCCTTTTTCTAAATTTTATTCATGTTCTCAAAGGAAAATTAGACATTTTGCAGAAAGATTGAGAAATATACAGATCTGTTAACAGAAATTTAAAAAATTTATGAGCAACTTTCTATGGCATATAACCAAAAAAACTCAGATGCATAATATTTCTATCCTGTTCAATATTCCAAATGATTATACAATACTGTAGGAGTCTTAGGCTTTTGAAAATAGCTAATTTTCAAGACACAAAATCCAAGATGAAGACATTGTCAAGGCAACTAGATACAAAAGCATGCTGAATCAGAATTTGAAGTTCAAAATTTCCTTAGTTCAAGCATTCAAAAAATCATTCTCGAGATCTCGCAAACTCCCTTATTCAAAGACACAGGAAAATTGTTGCAGAACAGATTGATGAAATGTCAGGTGATTTGAAACAGCAGTTGATGGCTATATATATCATCACTGTAAAAACATTTTTCTATTGCTATAGATGAGACAGTTGACAAAACTGGCAGAGCATCATGCCTGCAAGTCTAATGATAATGAATTTAATATCTATAAAAAAGGGACTGATCTAATGCCCATGCGTGATACTACAACATGCCAGGACATCTTTGAGAAAATGAAGCAGATTTTGTATGACGATATTTTTGATTTGAATAAACTGACATGCTTATCTATTGATGATGCTGCAGGTACTGGTGGCAGGCTTAATGCTGTTGCTGCCAAGTTACAAACAAAAATACAAAACTCTGACCAGATTCATCATTTGCATATTTTCATGGTTTGTTCATCAGTAAAATTTTTGTTCAAAGATTATAAAAGTGGATCATGTGCTCAGCCTGGTGACAAAGACATTTAACTATATCAAAGGCCATGTCCCCCACCATGGTCAGTTCAGCCAGTTGTTAGAAGATAAGGATTATTAGTTTACCGACATTCCATTCTACACATGAGGCTGCTGGCTGTAAAGTCACAAAGTGCTGAAAAGACAAGAAATAATGATGCTTTTGGGGATGAAAGGTCAAAACACAGATCAAATAAAAGATGAAAGTTGGCTCCAAGATCAGGCTTTTGCAGTGATATTACTGCACAATTCATTGATCATAATTTGAAATTGCAAGCTAAAAAACGAACTTATTACTTAGTTGTATGCTGACATTAAATGCTTCATTACAAAACTAAGCATATGAAAGTTACAGTTGTCAAACAAAAATTTAGTTCATTTTTCTACGCACAAAGAACTGAAAAACATTACCAATACTGAGTCTGCAATTATCTTTATCAAGTTTGATAGTCACATGGAATTGTTGTCAAAGAAATTTCAGGAAAGATTTTGTCACTTCTGATCTTTTGAACATCAGTTTGCATTATTCTCTGTACCATTCACCATTGATGTTGGCATTTCAAACTAGAAAGTATATGTTGCTGTTTAAATGTAATTTTTTTGGTCAAACTATTTCATTACTTGTATTTGTAAATGTGCTGCTAAAATATTTGTTTGCACATCTACACTGTAGATTAAGCATAGTGCAGACGCAATAAATATTACTTGATTACAATAAAATTTTTGCATCATAGTTCTGCTGGTGTAGCCGGCCAACATGCTTACATTTTCTCATGTGGCTCTGGGTACAACATGAGTTGACACCGTTAATTAGATTGCCTTATCTGTCCAGAGTAGTCACATTTCCATTTTTCTTTTAAAGTCAGAACTATTTTCTTAAAAGTGAAATTGTATCAAACCCATATTACAGGGGAAACTTGAGAGGTCTCATAGGAAAAGGACTGGTAAGATTTGTTTTTTGTGTCAAATATTATGGAATTGGACAGCGCTGTTCTACTTTATGAAAGCAAATGGAGACACCTTGTTGTCCAACTTTTTCATGAAAACAGTTTGACATCTCTGAAAAGTGATTTAGCTTCTTCAGCAAATTAGTGATATTTTATGATTTGTATACCTGTAGCAAAGACACTATACAGATGAGACCAGACACTAGGCCAGTTTTGCATTTACCATGACATGCAGCGCCCCCAAACGTCAAGAGTGTACAGTCTGTAAACAACAATGGCGGCAAGCATGAAACCAAGAAGAAGAGGGTAATGGTGTGCAAGCAGTGATTACACAAATTCAAGAACCATGGCATGTCATTTTTTTCATTTTCCCAAAAAGATCCAGAAAGCTGAATTAGAGCACAAATTGATCCAGCACGGCAGCTTGAAGCAGATCACTTATTTTGCCGCCCAAGCTTGGCCGACCTCGTCGCCTTGACCCCGCCACGCTTGGCTGTTCCAGGGGACAGCGTAATGTGTGTCCCTGGGTCAATTGTTTACTTTTTGTTTTATGTGTCCTTACTATGAGGTATTAACTCACACTCTGAATACAACACCATCGCTAAAAAGTGAAGATCAGGAGCTTCACGGAGATATAAATTTTATTATGAAAAGTTTCGGATAAGGCAGCACAATAGAAGGTTCAAACAGAAGTTATTTTATGGTTACAAAATCGGAAAGAGGTCGGTTCTAAAAAAAAAAATCATAAAAAATACACTATAAAAGATTCCACATTCCAACATTCACAGACAGAGAGGGTAAAAGTC